>CM031239.1:1047413885-1047710019 GCA_018340775.1 Taxus wallichiana var. yunnanensis
CCTTTATTAATTCCATTATCTCTGTCCTAGCTAATATATAAAATCTTTGGTGCATATATACTTACTATTTTGGTTTATGGGTTGATTGCTCAATACCTTTCCACTTGAGGACGAAAAACCCTCTTGTGTGGCATAAGGAGGGCGAACTCCTTTGTAAAACTCTCCATATTGGTAAATTGAAGGAATTTATTGAAGACTCTCTTGCTGATTTGGATCTAGGGCATCAAAAAAAGACCTACAAAGAGTTTTGGCATATTTTGAAGCCTCCTCCTAGGAAGTGACTAGGATTTGAATGTGATTTAGTGTCTTGTAGGGCACATAACTCATTTATTCTTTAATATTCAGACTTGACATAATTTATAAGGTTGGAATCTATCATCTTTTGTAATTATTGGGGTTTGAAGACCTTCATTTTGATCATTTTGTTGGTTGTACCTATGCTCCTCTTAATTAATTTTCCACTTGAGTATTTCATCAAGTTTCATGGTGAAAAGTGGCTTAAAATCTTCTTAACGTGGTTTCCTATGTTGATGAGTTCCTTGATGATATTTGGGTGATTTCACACCAATTACAAGTAGCAGACAGCTGATTTACACTGTCATAAAAACCAGTTGGCTGATATAAAATTTGAGTTCAACCATTTGGGGTTTGTGTGATTTCCTGCTTTTTCAGTTTCAGCCTTAAAAAGGTACATTACATCCAGACTTAAAACCAACTTCTGTCAACAACACCCATAATTCTGGTATCTAGTGAGGGTTCAATATGGTCTCATTCAATATCTTTGTTGCTCTGATTTTCTCTGCTCAATATTTGACAATGATCCTCACAAGATTTATCCTCATAGAATCTTTTGCTCTGATACCAACTGATGCAATGCACCTTTCGTTTTAGCTCAGGTTCCATTTCAGTCAACTGGATTTGATAAGGTGATAGAATTATCAACGGTTTTTTATTGGAACGATTCAATTTTTTTCCATCCTTTTTAACTCGGTGTCCATATAAATTTACTGGTTTAACTGAGGTTCTGTAGTGAAATTTCCTTGATTTTTAAATCCATGGGGGTATACTCCTATGCTCGTTTTGCAGGGAAATTAGTTCCTTTAACCCACCTATTGTTCTGTTTTCTGTGCAAGCAATACATTTATAATTAGTTGAAAGTTCCAGCCTTAGATATTTAAGGAGGTTACATCTTCAATTTTTATTCCCTAAGAAATGACTTCCCAATCTTTGTATTTAGTGCTAACCACCATTACTTTTATGTTGTTGATCTTGAATTGCAGCACATAAAATTTATAGACACCACTTCGCGCATTGAGATAGTGTTTGAAGATTCAGTTTTTCTTAGGAATCAGGACCAGGTCATCAGCACAAACCAAAAGCAATGGAAATATAAATGAGATTAAGGAATAGGGTTCACTGTCAATATACTAAATGTAGGAGGATTTTAACAATTGGCTAATCTTTCGAAAAGTTTTATCTATTTGTTAAAATCAAATATTTGAGAATTGGTAAAGAGGATTAGGTAAAAAAAAGCTCATAAAGTTTTCCTTTCTGGTTTTTTGCTTCGTAAGGGTGGAGAGTGATGATTTGCAGAGAAATAAGTTAATTTGAAATGTATGAGGATATTTTTTTACAGGAGATGGGCCTCTAAAATTTTCTTTCTTTTGGTTTTTGGAATGGTGATTGTAGTGCTGGAAAGTATGCAAAAGTTGCCTTTGTGACTTTCAAACAGCCCTATGCTTTAGAAACTGCTGTTCTATTGAGTGTAAGTTTGTTTCTTCTAAATTAGTGGTGTTCTGCAATTATAAATTATTCAATAGGGGGATACTACTAGAACATTAGAGGGCTATTAATTTCACCTATATGGTTATTCGGACAGGGATCAAGAATCAGAGGTCAAGAAGTCTGTGTAGTTCCATGGGGAGGATCAGAGGAGGCGGTTATGCGCTGGAAGAGGCAATCAATGAGTATTACTATTAAAGATCAGACTAGAATAGAAAGAGAATTTGAAAAATGCGGAAGCAGCAGCAGCAAACCCAAAAGCAACACACTGAGAGTATGGCATGAGGACGAGGAGGACGAACAAAAAGTATGCTTCAGTTATTTTTTTCTGTATATGATATTTATACAGTTGCATATTTATTTGTTTGCCTTTTGAGGAAAATGAAATTTATTCCCTCAAGATATCCTTAGTACTACATCAACCCTGCCTTCAGTAATTTTTACCAGTTAAATTGTGGAGATGTGCCTGATGCTTTTCTCAGTTTGATTTCCCAATAGACATCGTTGATTTCCTTAGAACAACTCAGTGCCCTTTTCTCAGTTTGTTTTTTATTGGCATCTGTGCATTCATGTTTCTGATCATTCATTTTTCAGGGCCTCTATCGTTTGAATGTCATTCATAAGTAGTGGCCTTTTTGACTGAAAGCCTCAGGGACAAAATTTGAACTCTTACAAATTCCTAGTTCGTAGAGTTGTATAGATTCTCCCCTTGGAATACAAAGCTGTATAAAACTGACCTATAAAAATAGGGACCGAAGGTGTAAAACAATATAGTTTTCATAGAGACACAGCAGGAAGTGCCAAGGAATACAAAAGAGCATGCACAAGAAATGAGGCACTAAGGAAGATAATCACATCCACAAATATTTCAAGGGACAGATTTTGTGCATATAAATTCTTCTTTATTTAATTGCACATGACGCTACTTCTGCATATACAACAGGTTCAACTACATCTCAATTGTTAAATGAATGAATGAAAAGAAGATTTTATCAATATCCATGGATTCAAAAGATCTGTGGGAGCACCAAGAAACACTGGGGCAGAAGTGTACATCATATCTCAATTGTTAAATGAATGAACAAAAGGAAGATTCTATTAATATTCATGGGATCAAAAAGTCTATGGGACTACTAAGAAACACCAGGGCAGAAGTGTAAACCCTCCTTCTTGAGGTTGGATCTCCTATTATTTGTTTTGGTAAGAAGTTACCTTGTTTTTGTTAATCTTGACTATTCAAGGATTTAAGTCAGTAGGTAAACCTTAGGTTGCTAGTGTATTTGCTTCTGACATCGTTGTAGTTTGAGCACTCTATAGTGTACTGCCATTCTATCTCCACCAATCCTAAGTTAAAAAGTAAGCATATTCCCAAGATATCTTATCAGACTCATGCCATCTACAAATATCAATGAGAAATATTGCAGGGATTGATGCTGATCTGAGGGAAGATTTGCCTGCTGTTGCTGTCAATTCTGTTAAATCTCTGAAAGAAAATGTAGGTATAGCTGGAAATGTTTTGAAGTCTCTGGATCCTATCAACATTCAATCTCCAAAATTTACATTGAGATCTATCAACCAGATTTTGGAAGCAATCAGGGATGGTTTTGTGCATTCAGAAAGGAGCTCTCAGTCTGAAAATGAGAACCCTGGAGCGGAAGGAGAAATACTTCCTGGTTTTTGGGGTGATCCCTTCGTATCAAGATCATGTAGTTGTGATCCTCCTTCTGCAGAAGCCAACAAAGATTTTTTGGGTATCTGCGATTCTTCACCTGGGGACCTAATATGGAATGCATGGACTCCTGCACGAGTAAACCTACTTATGCAAAACACAAAAAGAAGCTTGACAGTCAGAAGGCTTTTCAAAGGTCCCAAAAGAAACTTCTGGTCTCAAGCAACAAACCCAAAATGGAGAAGAAGATCTAGGTTAAACGAAAAAAGCCTCCGGATTTTTCAGGGAAAGCAAAGACATGTGATCCCACTGTCCTAATAGCAGCAGGTAAAGGAATTTTTCAAATTTTCAAAAAGGCGGGAAGAGCTGGCTTCAAAATAGGGGTGTCAGAAATCTATTCTCTGAGAAGATCCATTGCTTCTGGGCCCCTTTCACCAATGCCGTATGTCGTATCTGATGCAAATGGAACGAAGCTTGGATATAGATAGAAAAAATATGGCCCTTTAACGTGGGTTCTCTAGCAACTCTGGCTAATTGTAAATCATTGGTTTCTAAGCCTTTGGACTGTCTTGAGGGCTCTTCTAAGCTTGAATGAAGTGAAATTGTTCTATTGATCCATCCATTTGTTCTGCCTTGAAGGAGATCCTACCTTCTGGAAACTTTAGGATGATTGGTTGCTTTGTTGGTATTTCCCTTTCTTTCCTTTCCTTGAATGATTGGTTAGATAAAAACTGGAAGATATTTGAAGTAGCAGTGATCCGTAAGCCAGGTGGATATTCCACAATAGGCTTCACCAACATGGACCCCAGTGATTCCTAGCTTTCAAAGAGAATATAAAAATATCACAGTTGCATGCAAAACGGAGCTATGGAGTGCTGAAATGAATGTGCAGCATAATTAAAACATACACACGAGAAGTAAGGAAAGACAAAGCACAAGTGAACACCATATTTATCCTGGAGAAAACCCAATTCAGGAAAAACTCCAGTGGGTGAGGCAATTAACTCCCCATTAACTATGTAATTCATTCAAATGTACAAATTACTGCCATTAAAGGCCTTTATGGAACAAAGCTTCATTCTCTCTCTCCAAAGCTTGCACAAAACATGCTTAACACCTTCAAACACTCCTCTAACAACAAAACCCTCAAGAAACAACCTCTCACCATTAGGAAATCACTGTGTAACCTTGAACAAAGTTTCCAACTTGCTTATCGATAGCAATGAGGATCCAATTCCATAACTCCTCTTTAATTCTTGCAGATAATTGCCCTCCATCAGACCTGCAAAGATTCTCCTATCCTCGGAATCATTCCAAAATGCACGACTGACCCCAGGAGAAGTTGTAATGTTTGCAACTGTTACAACACAAGCATTTCTCTAACATGCATGATGTAACCACCGGTTCTTGCAGCCTGGCGGTGCGTAACTGCCGCTTGCACATAACGGTGGTTGCGCAACAGCTGCTCTGTATAGAGCGGGGTTTCACCATGGAAGCAAAACCGCTGGCCTTAAGGAGCAAAACACTGACTTCTTATATTCAGGGATGTCCATAATAGCCCCCACACTGACTTAGCCACAGTTGCATACATAATCTGAAGTGTTTTTACAAGAAATGTCTTATACAAGTGTTTACAATGAAAATTACATGAATTGGGCATTTTCCATATCCAATTTTGGATCATACCTCCCCAATTTGAGGCTTTTAAGTCCCTAAAAGCTTCAAGAATTGATTAAGTGAGGAAAACCCATCCCCACACCACTACCCTCTCTTGGAGGTGCAACCTGTGAAATCTAACATTCACCTTTTCAAGAAGGTCTACTGAACTCAACTATCCAGCTGTGTAGCCTTCCAATAGAGCTGCTTTGCAACCCCATCTCTGATCAAATGCCATTTGGATCTGCTTTGAAATTGTATTTCAACCTAACTTCCATTCACTTGCTCTCCTCTTCTAATGCTCTTTCCTTCAACTACAACACAACATCTTTATCCAACTCCTTTTGGCCATTAGGAGAAAAAGATTTTACTTCAATGTTGAGCATGGAAGGATTTAAAAGAAACGTAAGCTTTCAATATTCAAAACAAAATATTATTCTATAAAGAGGAGCCATATCCAATTTAATAGCATACCCTAAGAGGCTTAAGCTCTTAGTTTTACCTTTGAATCTTCCTTTGCTCAAGTACAGCCATACCTTGTCCTTAACAAGGAAACTATGCTCAAATCCATGTTGGCATGTCTTGCTCTGCACTTTGTTGGAGACTTCTTTAACCCTCTTTCATGGAGGTAGTCAACCAAGCAGAAGGCTCAACTGCATGAACTTATGTCCACCTTTACAGGCTCATGATGTGGTTTTCTCATCCATCAAAGACTGCTGGTTATGACCATCAAAACATGGTGCCAATACAATGCGTTGTACCATCCCTTTCATATAGGCACGAAAGTGGTAACCTTTGACCCCACCTTCCGCCAAGGAACAAAGACAACTTCTCCACTAGCATCTGCTATCTGGGAATGGTATCCATCTACAAAATAATCACACCACACAAACCATGCACCACAAGAACACTAACTAACACAAAATGCGGAAAGTGTTAGAAAAACACTTCTACAACAAAAAGGAAAACTTGCTTTGATACCAATATGATCCATAAGCCAAGTGGATATTCCACACTAGGATTCACCAACTCGGACCCCAATGATTCCTAGCTTTTAAAGAGATTGTAAAATAACACATTTGCATGCAAAACAGAGCTATAGAATGCTGAAATGAATGTGCAACATAATTAAAACATACACATGAGAAGTAAAGAAAGACAAAGCACAAGTAAACACCATATTTATCTTGGAGAAACCCAATTCGGGTAAAACTCCAACAAGTGAGGCAACTGCACTCCCCATTAAGTATGTTATTCACTGAAATGTACAAGTTACTACCATTAAAGGCCTTTATGGAGCAGAGCTTTATTCTCTCTCTCCAAAGCTTGCACAAAACATGCTTAACACCTTCCAACACTCCTTTAACAATAAAACCCTCAAGAAACAACCTCTCATTGTTGGGAAATCACTGTGTAACCATGGACAAAGACTCCAACTTGCTTATCAATAGCAATGTGAATCTAATTCCATAATTCCTCTTACGTTCTTGAAGATAATTGCGTTCCATCAGACCTGCAAAGATGCTCCTGTCTTTGGAATCATTCCAAAACGCACAACCAACCTCGGGAGAAGTTATAACGTTTGAACTATTACAACACGTGTTTTCTAACATGCATGATGTAAGCATCGGTTCTTGTAGCTGGCGGTTGTGCAACCGCCGCTTGCACATACCGACAGATGTGTAGTCGCCCCTTTGCATAGAGCGGCAGTTTTGTAGTCGCCTCTTTGCACAGAGTGGTGGTTCTGCCGTGGAAGCAAAACCACTGGCCTCAAAGAGCAAAACATTGACTTCTTCAATTTAGGGATGTCTATAACAAACCTCGAAACCGACTCACCCACTTTTACATACATAATCTGAAGTGTTTTTACTAGGAATGTTTATACAAGTGTTTATAATGAAATTATATGAATTGGGCATTTTCCATATCCAATTTTGGATCAAATAGGGTTGCGTTTTTAGGCGGTGGCTTCTTTAAGGTGTCTTTCTCAACGGAATATGGATGCAAAGAGATGAGTTCTTTAGGCCCATAGTACTATGATGATGCTTACCCTCTCTTCGTGCATCCTTGGTTTGAATCCATCAACCCTTGTTCGAGGGCGAATAACCTTATTCCCTTTAGATCACTCTTCCTAGCCTACCTTCTACCTACAACAAACCAAAGACTCTTCAAGCCATTCCTCTCAAGTTTGGTAACCCTATCTCCTCTGGAGGTGGTATCCCTCCTTTGTTTGAGCTTGTTACTTGTTCCCTTTCTCCCATCCCTAGCTCTCTATCGAAAGCTATTTTGCTTCATTCGCAGATTGGTTCTTGACTTTGGTATGTTCGCTTTCAAAATTCTTCCAAGTTTTTCATGCCCTCGTCTTCTTCTTCTTCTTCTTCTTCTCTCCTATCTCCACCTTCTCGCGTCATGCCAATCAAGCTCACCCTTCTTGCCCTCGGGCTCTCCTCTCCTGATTTCACATCGCTTCCTTCTCCCTTGGCTAATCAACAACTTTTGAAGACTGGTTCTCTTCTACCCCTAAGCCTAGTGGGGGCTTGAAGAGTAGTTTGTAACTTTGTTGAGGATTTCTCTGCACAAGGAGGTAGAGTTAAGGCTGATGAATGAAGGTTATTGGGAAATGTGTCTAAAGGGACTCGCCTGAAGCCCTGTGGCTTAATTGGATCACCCGTAAGATCTCAGGATGAGAAAATTTCAGAAGCCAGTCTCCCACGGTCCTTGGCATTTCATAAACTCCTACAATTGAGGATACCATGCAAGTTCGTAGAAGCCAAATAAAGGGTAGGAACAATTCAAACTTTGCAAAATACAAAAAGCAGATGGAGGATTCTGGTTGTAAAGACCAAAAGAAAATCAAGGAGTACTTCTTATGGCGGACGGGAAGAGCCCTCCATTGCCTTGGTTAGTATTATCTCTCTCTTTTTATTATTTGCTCACTGTTTATATTCAGTTTTGAATCTGATTGCAAAAGTGAGAATCATCTCTAGGAATGTTATGGGACTCAATCCCTCCAACAAACAGAAGCTGGTTAACAATCAGCTTTAAATCTATAATCTGGAGGTTATTTTTCTGTAAGAATCTAAGATGAGGGTGGATGTTTTTGAAGAATCTTGTGCCCAAATACTGGCCGAATTGGGAATTAACCGCAGTGGATGTTGAAGGGGCTTCTGGGGGTTTGGGGATAATTTGGAGTCTTAGAGTTTGCAATTGTAGCCTTGTGGGCACGGGGATGATTGGATATGCGGTGACATTCAAGCCTATAATGAGGACTTCCAGGCTTGGGTTATCAACATTTTTGGCCCCAATCATTTGAAGCAGAAAAAGCAATCTTGGAGGAAATCAGAATGTTTGTTCAGCAGAGCTCTCATGATACTATTATTATTGGGGGACTTCAATGCTATTCTCTCAATTTTAGAAAAAGGGGGTTTCACAGGAGAAAATACTTTTCAGAAGGATCAGAACTCTTTTGTGAAAGACTTTAACCTCTTAAATATTATTCCCAAACAAGGAAGATTCACATGGACAAACAAAAGGAAAGGCCACTGTAATATTGCAGAGATGTTGGATAGGTTCCCAGTCTCTGAAAAATGGCTACTTGATTCATGGATGATTGAAATGAGGATTCTCTGGTGTTGGGGTCGGATCATGCTCCGATTTGGCTAAAAATCGGGAAAGACAATGCTCCCATAAAAACGCCCCTTTAAATATGAATGAAAGTGGCTTAGAGATCCGGAATTCCTGACTTTAGTGAGACAATGGTGGGATTCTAGCCTGAAAATCAAGGGCACGAAGGCTTTCTGTTTTTTTGTCTAAACTGAAATTCCTGAAAGGATGTATGAGGAATGGAATAATACCTCATTCAAAAACATTTTCTTCAGAAAAAACAATTGGAGGAAGATCTAAATGAAATCAAAATAGTGATAAAAATGAGGGGATGACAGATTTTCTTCTTGAAATGGAAAAATTCTCTCCTAGCTTTGGAGGAGATTTATTCAAGAGAAGAAATCTATTGGAGACAAAAATCAAGAGAAACTTGGCTCAAGGCAGGTGATAAAAACAAAAAAAAATCAGTCAATAATTGTTAGAAGCCAGCTTAATAGGATCAGCAAGATTTCTAAAGAAGATGGTACAATCCTTGACTCCAGTTCAGAGATAAGAAAACAAGAGGAATCCTTTTTTGAGAAGCTCCTTCAAGATCAAATGCATCTTCATAGGAAGAAATGGAGAGCTTTCTCCAAAACATACCTAGCCTGATAAATGAAGATCAAAATGATCAACTAATGGCCCCTTTTAGTTTTGAAGAGATTAGAATGTCGGTCTTTGAAATGGATGGGAACAATTCCCCAGGCCTAGATGGCTTCCCATCCCTCTTCTACCAAATTTTTGGGATATGTTAGATAAGGAGGTGACGGCAGTTGTTAATGAAGCTCACAAATCTGGAAAGATCTTAATTGCTCCTTTATAACTCTAGCCTCAAAAGAGGGACGATAATTTAAGCTTCTATGATTTCAGATCCATTTCTCTTTGCAATACTATATTTAAGATTTTTACTTTGGCTATTGCAAATAGATTGAAGTCCTTTCTTCCAAATCTAATTTCAGAGGAATGAGGTGGTTTTGTCGAAGACAGGCAGATCTTTGATGATGTCATTTTAGCTAATGAAGCTTTGCATTCTCTATCAAGCAAAGGCTTAAAATGAATGGTTATAAAATTGGATATAATAAAAGCATATGATAGGGTCAACTGGAAATTCCTTATGAAGATACTAAAGAGATTTGATTTTAGAGAAGATTGGTGCCGCTGGATAATGTCATGTATCTCTACTGTTCATTTTTCAGTTTTAATTAGTGGATGTCCAGCATGGTTCTTTCCTGCATCTAGTGGCTCGAGAGATAGGGGACCCTATCTCTCCCTTCCTATTTATTTTTATGATT
Source organism: Taxus wallichiana var. yunnanensis (assembly GCA_018340775.1). Lineage (NCBI taxonomy): Eukaryota > Viridiplantae > Streptophyta > Pinopsida > Cupressales > Taxaceae > Taxus > Taxus wallichiana. The sequence continues at coordinate 1,047,423,927 of CM031239.1, forward strand.
GAATCACTTAGCAAATCCTTTCAAAAGGCAACACAGGAGGGAAGATTAAAAGGAATTAAGGTTGCCTGAGGTGCCCCTCCAATTTCTCACCTGCTATTTGTTGATGACACTATTCTTCTAGCAAATGTGAAGTTCTTGGAAGCTAGAGTCATAAGACAAATGCTGAATAAATACTCTAAAGCTTCTGGACAAGAGATAAACTATGCAAAATCTAAGATCTTGTTATTCAACATACCAGTAACTCTGCAGCATTAGTTGTCCGATATGTTTGGATTAAAAATTGGACCTTTTCTTAGAAAATATCTAGGAATCCTTTTGTTCAATGGAGCAACGAGGAAACACTTATGGGAAAGTCTTTTGTGATTTTTTTTGGAAAACTATCTTCCTAGAAAGGAAGTGGTTGAGTCTACCCAGAAGATTATCTTATTTAAAAGCATCCTTCAAGCAATTCCAACTTATATGCTCTCTATTCTGAAAGCCCCTTCATATAGCGGAATCTCTAAATAGTCTGATGAAGAAATTCTTATGGCAGGGGGTCTCTGAAGATCATAAATTCCATTTACTAAGTTGGAAGAAAGTTTGCTTTCCAAAAAGTAATGGGAGGGATTAACATCACTGATTTAAAAGACAGAATTTAGCCTTGGGAGAAAAATATGTTGAAGGGTCTATTCAAATCCTGATCAACTCCAGCGTCAAATCTTGAAGTCCAAGTACATGGACTCTATGGAACAAGAGAGAATTTTTATCATGATGGACCTGCTTGGGGGCCCCCACATATGGAACTTCATTGGTTCATGTAGGGAGGTAATTCTTCATAAATTTACATGGAAAATTGGGTCAGGACGGAAAGTCAAAATTTGGGAGGACTCGTGGTCGGGCTTACCCCTTTGAACAAAACAGCTAATTTAGAAGAAATCCAACAAATTTCTATTGCATAGGGGGGACTCTCTTGTCAGTTTATACTCAAACTATACCCCTTCCGGAAGGAAAGATGTATGTCTGGAAGGACTGGAGTCAACTTGAAGCCCTTTACAGATGAAAGAAATCTTTCAGGAAGAAGACTCCAATTTATGGGTAGGGAGGTTAATCTGAAATGGAATGGCTCTCCATTTGGCTACTATTAAGTCACATATGGGTAAAATCTATTATCACTTGAGGAGAATGCTTTTGCCCCTTTGTGATGGCCATATAGAAGAATTTGGTGCAAATGGAATATGCCTAAAGAAGGGGATTTCACTTGGTTAGCTGCCCTCAATAAAAGCTTAACCTTTGATAATTTAATCAAAAGAGGTTTGTATGGCCCAAGAAAATGTGTCTTATGTGAATCTAATGAGAAATTTGTAAATCACATTTTTCTCCAAGGTCCCTATGCTACGAAGGTACGAAACTGTATGCTACAATTTTTTTCCCTTTTCACGGGCAGCCCCTAACTCAATAATAGATTTGATTTCTTAGTGGAACCATCCATATCATTCTATTTTGATTCCATTATGGCAAGCAAATCCTCCATTTATAATTTGGAATGTGGTTAGAAAGAAATAAAAGGGTTTTCAGAAATGAGAGCCTTCCCTCTCATAGATTTGTCCAAAGACTGGAAGCAATCATATCTGAATGGATCAATGAAATATTGAAGGAAGGTAGAGTTCCTAGTGAAAAAGTTGACCCTCTTATTTAGGCAAAATAGCCTCTCATATGTTGGGATGCAAGCACAAAAAATAAAAGGCACATAAAGACTAATGTGGCCTTGAACTGGTCTCCTGCTAAGGACTTTATCAAACTCAATTTTGATGGAGCCAACAAAGGTATTCCTAGATGAGCAGGTTATGGAGCCTTAGTAAGAGATTCATCAGGAAATTTAATCTTGGCTTCATCCTGTCACCAATAATGAAGCATAAATGGTAGCCTTGTTGGAAGGATTGAAGATGTCAAGGGGAAGGGGTTATTCAAAAATATTATTGAGGGGGACTTCCTTTTGACAGTCAACACAATTGAGAGAAAAGTAGTAGTAACTAGAAGCTTAACTATATCCTTTCCTTTGTACTTCAAACCCTCTTCTTTTGCTAATTTTGAAATTAGGCATTGCCCGAGAGCTATCAACAGTGCAACAATTTTTTTGGCAAATGCAGGTTGTGATATGGATTCTTTCTTAAAAGTTGAAAGTGATGATCATTAAGAATGGTCAGGTCTAAAATAAAATTTGGATTCAGGAAAATAAATGGCCCCTTAATGTTATAGTACTTGTTTAAATTAATCTAGGCCAATGATCGCAAAATCGAGAGTCCAAATTAATAGGACTTGGTTTAATAATGTTTTCTTACTAAATTGAAATCATGTAGCTTCAGCTGATAATCATTAGAGAACACCCCTATTTGGATGGCATCAGGCTAAGATATATGTCATAATAAAATGTCCGGCTTTATTTATGTTTTAGCCTCCTTTGATTGATATGACTCTAGCAACCAGTCTGAAGGGTATTCAATTAATGATGATCTCATATTGAGTGTGTGTGGGCTGGGAGCGATAGGCCAAAGCAAATATAATCCTTTCACCTGGTTCATTTCTTCCAAAAGCTATTTTGTTATACAGATAGCAAATCGACGATCTCTTTTGTTTCTAATACATTGAGATGGTGATCCTTGCGTGTGGAAAAATCAAAAAGATATTCAATGCTCAAGGGCTCAATGTGGAGTTTATTGGTCACACTCGCCAACTGCATTGTTTTGACGCCTCTGTACTTGTGTTGGATTCTTCCAATCTGATAAGGATATGTCTTTTGTCTAAATTGTTTGTAGTCTCTCTGGTGTTCTATATATTCCAAATGCTTGTCCATCATTTTTTGCCTATTGATGCTCATATTTCTGTGGGCCCCTTCAAAAATCTATGGTTGGATTATTTCCTTAATGTCTCCATCTCGGACCTATCACCCTTACCGTTCTTCTCCTTAGATGAAGTCTTGTTTTTGAGCTCTCTGATCTCCCTCCTGTTCAACCCTATTTTCCCTGTGTTAGTTTCTCTCCTCCCTCTACCCTCTCCCTCTCGCACAGTCTCGAAGATCTTGAGAATAAGGTGAATTCTTTGGCCTCCCTGCTCAGTGAAGAGGCGGACCTGCTAAAACTTCCCTTCTCGAGCTCCCACACACTCAACCAAAAATCTTAAAGAAAGGGGGAAAACACCCTTACATTAGAGGTGGAATCTCGGTGAGGGATTGGATTGGCAACATGGAAGGAAAAAGGAAATTGCAGGAGATTCTGGCAGGCCCCATCCTCCGAAGGATCAGTTGACAACTCTGGGTCTCAGCGGACTTTTCCAGCCAAATCATGTTTGTATTTGGTGCTGAAAACAACTATTATGAGTTTTAGCTCAGAAAGAAAAGATTGTTATTTAAGCTTTCTCATTGTTTTTCAGTTGCAAAGGTGAAATCAAAGATCAATATGGAGAAGGAAGCAATAATGGAAGAGAAGGATCCTATTTCTGAGGGGATAATGGAAATTTAATAGGAGTTGTAGGCTCTTTCTCCTTAGTCTCTCTTTGTTTTTGGTCTTTTAAATGTAATCTTCTTATATATCAACCAACCATCTTAGACTTGTATGTGGCTTTTTTGTTGATCACTTCTATGTTATTGTAAGTTAATTTATCGTTCTTAACTTCTTATATTGTTAGCTTGGCAATGTTTAATACTACTTTCATCTATAAATATGAGCGAGGGCCTCAATAGAACCCTCACTTCACCAATTAAAAAAAAAAAGTAAGCATATTTTGTTCTCCCATTCTTCCTTGGGTGTTGCCTACCTACTTATTTCACATCTAAGCTAATGTGAGCTAGTGCTTAATTGAGTTATAAATAATTTTGTCCTCTCTTGATTTCTACATGTAAGCTTTATGATGGTTGCTCATATACGGTATTGAACTCATTGATGTAATGATCTCTCTTCTATTAAGTTTCTTTGTCTACATGGTTAGCCTAGATTTTGGACTCATATTTTTTAATTATCTAATTATTGTTTGGATAATTGTTGGCATTGTAAAAATGATTGGAAAGTCGACATGAATACATTTTGTATGATTATGCAATCCTAATGTATATGCATAATCTAGATAAGAAAAAGTATAGAAGATAGAGTGCTCTCTTAGGATAGATAGAGAATGCGAAGAGCCTCTTTTGTATGAAAGGAAGAAGAAGGGACTAATGACTCAATGGTTGTCTATTTCGTTAAAAATATGTAAGTGCACTACGCAAAAGGCGATCTCGTGATCCTAATTGAAGTTCATCTTTATTCCTTTAAGTTCCAATCTAAAGTATGTCTATGTTTTGATCTAGTAATAAGTATTCCTATTTATTCTGTATGCAAAATACCGATCACCGTCTATCTCTTTCTTGCATCATGTCAATTATGTAGCTATTGCATGAGTGGGACTTAAGTCTTGTTATTTCTTCTACGTGTTGTTCAATAAAAATAATATGAGTTAATCTAGACTACAACCTGTTGCAAGTCCCGATGTCGTGATCCAGGGACCTCTGCTAACAATGGTTCCATTGTGGGACCCAAAAATGTTAAGATGGCTACTAGGATAAAGAGATGTGGAACGATGGCTGCAAGAGAAGATGAAACAATTCACGAGAAGATGAAGAGACTCTCGATAGGATTTCCTCCTGGGAAGATCCGCTTGGATCATATCTATGGAGATATTCATGAGATTTTCTAGTGCGAGCTTCCCAACACTTATCCGCTTGGTTATCTCAATTGGAATTTTACTACTTTAGACACGAACACAAAGAGGAATATGAATGGATGGAGGAAAAAATTGAAACATTGCACAAGTTAGATGTTCGGGCGGACTCGTGTTGTAGATGATCGATGCGAACTACAATTGTGTGTATGTAATCGAGGTTGATGTTCAATTTTTTTGTTCTTTTGATTCTCGCAAAGTAGCACGTGTTCTTTTTGGATTGTGAGGAAAGTTTGTCGACAACTCCCTTTCTTAGTTAAGATGCTAGTTGTGGAAAAGGCCATGGTGCCAATTCTGCGCAATATGGAGTAGTCGGGTAAGCACTAGAGGGATGTAATCCTAGAAGAGGAAGATGAAGGGGAAGGGGTCAAAATTAAGGAGGGCGATAAAGGGTCCGAAAAGGATCAAGAGAAGTCAAGAGGAAAATTGAAAGATCTGCAGAAAGAAACCTGACAATGCAGCAGATGGGGGAGCTCAAGTATTTTTGAGGGAAAGGTGAAACCAATTGTGAGTAGGAGTAGAGTAGGGAAAGTGACCGAAGGAGGAGTAAAGGAGCCTCCTAGAGAAATCGAAGAGAATACCGACAGAGAAAGCTAAAGTGACTAGTGGGGTGCACAACAAGGCGTGGACCTTGATTTGAAGCGAGAAGGAAACCGAGGAGTGCGAGGAATTGAAAGAAGAGACCAAAGTTAAAGGATTAGAAGTAGTTAGAAGTAGATTCATGAAGTAGTTGGTGTTGAACCTGAAGAAGCCATCATGGAAGCCATGGTATTGTGAAGATAAAAAAAACGTAGTCCATAGTGAAGAATCTACATCGGATCCACAAAGGCTTGTAGAAGATTATAGTACCCCTCTTTTAGGATATATGTCCCTTTAGCCAGACATAGAATTAATTACCTGGGATTGTCTAAACAACTGGGAGTTGATTGAGATTTTGCAAGAATTGTGAAGAAGGTTAAGTCGGTCATCCATAAAGACAAACGATGTTGCATACAAGAGCCGATGAGATAGGCTAGAAGAAATTTCAAGAGAAGTAGAGTTATCATTGCGTAGATATCCGTTGCACAAACTTACATTTAGGGGAAATTGTGAAAAAAGTGGAGAGTGCCGTACTATAGTTATGTGACCCCAAAATATAGTGTTAGCTCTCCAAAATTGAAAGAATCAAAAGAAGAGATGCCCGAATCTAGTAAGGATAGTGTAAAATTGTTGTGACTACTAATCAACCAAGTGCACAATTGAATCCAAGTCATAGCCCGAGTATACTACTACGCAAATCCAACTAGGGAGTCGAGTTAGGAACACGAAGAAATATGGCTCATTATCGTAACCCTTATACAAACTTATAGCCATACAACGGTCTGTTGATCCCGAAATTTATCTACTAACTTGTGTTATGCGATGGGGAGCAAAGGGGGTGATGGATGATAATACAAAGAAGTGCAAACTCATAGGGGCACTACATGGAAGAGCTTTGGAATTTATATACTCTAACAACCTTAGTGCTCAAACTCTATACAGAAGTGCATAGTGCACTCACGCAAGAATTCAAAAGAAAAAGTGTGTAGGGGAGATTATTCAGTCTTCAAGGAAATAAAATAGTTATCAAGAGAGTTTGTCATGGAATATAACATGAGGTTTTCTGATGTAATTAACAAAATTGGTTTCAATTTTGATGAGCAAGCAAAGCAGCCTGGTTTGTAGAGGGATTGCGTAGTAAGATTCATTTTGCAATCAGACAACGAAATTCCAAACTAAAGTTCGAGGCTATTGAACCAGATATCGGATGGACAAGATTGAAGATTATGGACAAAGTGGCGCGCCTAGCCAAAAACGAAGCAAAATTGGATGCAAGAATGCGCAGATTGGATGAATGTAAGAACAAAAGAAACTTAGGCTAGTACATGGTGCACAAAGTGCGGAGATGAAGGACACCATAAGAATGACGCATTAAAACAATGTCGTGGGCGAGGAGAATATTGTGAAGTATATAGGATAAGGGGACACACACTTAATAATTGTCACTTGCTACAACATTATGTCGTGCAACCTCAAAATGAGAATGGTTCAGTAGAAGAAAATCGAATTCCACAATTTTTCAGGACCTCTAGTCTAGATATATTCTTGGTTGAATTTTAGAAACATGCATTGCAAGAAGACATGAGGATAAACACATTGTATTATGCACTGAATGGAATACGAGCTACATGGTGGGTTGTGCATAGAGCAAAGAACCTCTCATGGATTGAGGCAATAGGCATGATGCATGTAAAATTTGCTTTACCTTCTAGAATAACTAAAGATTGGCTTAGATACTATGCAAAACAATGTCCGAAAATTCATATTTAGGGGGTGTATTGAGGCTTGGAAAATACAAGAAATCAAGCCTAAATGGTGGGTTCATATCTTCCCAAAAACACTTACTCCACTACCAAAAGCTTGGTATTTTCATTAGGAGAGGAGAAGAGAAACATGCACTGGAGATAGTGTAGGAGGACTTTATTCAAACCTTTACATCTGAAGATAGCAACCCCATGATAGATGTAACTCTTCATAAGATCAAAACATTCCTATGTTATAGAATTTTCAACTCAAAAGGAGTATAATTCTCGGATCCCAAAGAAATCAATTAGAGGAATTGCACATATAACAACAAGATTGAAATAGTGAAAAAGGAGATGTATCACAAAGTGGAGGTATGCCATAAAGTAGGAGATAACAAAGAAGAAAAAGAGGAACCCGATCCGAGGAAGATGTGGAACTAGCAGGAATGTTTGAATCCGAATATATTGAACCTTTACCGGTCGAAAAGAATTGTGCAACGAGGAAGAAAAACATCTTCACAATCTAAACATAGAAGAAAAAGAAGGCTCAAGAATTGTAGAAGACACCAAGGATAAAGGAAAGGCTAAAATATACGATGAACTAGTGCACAAGAGGGTAGAAGACATCGGTCCATCAGTATAGTAAAATTAGCCACTATTGGAGACTATTGGACGGAAAAGAAATGTCTGAGATCTTGCAATTATCTGCAAGACTATGAAGATGTGTTCCCACTAAATTTAGTGAAATAAAGGGAGTGGATCCATCACTAGGGAAAATGCGCATAGAACTAAAGGAAGGAGCAAAGACTATGAAGAAGAGTGTAATGACACTTTCAAGGGTAGATCGAAAACATAAAATCAACGACTTGAACTATCACCAAATATGCCAAAAATCACCACAAAACACCACAAATCAACTCGCCACAATTATGTATATATTTTATGGAATATTAAGAGCCAAAAACAAAGAAATGTTGAAGATCTCACTAGCTGGAAATTAATTATGAACTGGAAATTGCAGCCACAAGAAAAATATGAAATATGGGTCTAGAAACCCTCTAAATTCACCAAACTTCAGATTCCGGCCTTTAAAAATATTACAAATCAGATTATGAAACCAAATTTCTCAAATACTTCACCAAAAGTTCCAAACCCTACCCAAGGTAGGTCGCTCCACCCTAAATAAATCAAATACCAGCTGGAAATTACAAATATCTCTTCAAATCAGCCTTTACTTCCAAACCAAACAATGATGAAGGGTTTTCATCCTTCACCCAAGCCACTAGAAGAGTTTTCATCCTCAAGTGGATGAACAAGAGCAACAAGCTCACAATGCCCAAGTAGAATAAAATGCGCCAAGTCTAGATGCAAATGATGCCTCTAATCTTCTTTTATATCCTCCTTTTGGCGCCAAGGCTCATAAAAGAAAAGCCGACCTCTAATGAGCCATTATAATCTTTCATTAAGCCTTATTAAAGGCACTAAACCCAACCGACCTCATTAAGAGGGGAAATACAAAATTAAAACATGAATATAAATGATGAAATCTGAAATATAATCCATGATCCCCATTGTTCAACTATCGCTTGCTTAGGAATCCTTTATTGCCAATTAATTCGAAAAAGGGGACATTAAAAATAGGCCCTACAAATTGAATCCAAATATGAAGGCAAAGGTCAAAGTGAAAGTAGACCACATGGTGGAAGCATGACTAATCTATCCCATAGAGAAATCAGATTGGGTGAGCCCGGTGGTCACTTAACCAATGAAAACATGAGAGATTAGAATTTGTGGTGATTATAGAGCTTTGATTAATGCATGTGTAAATGACCCATTTCTAACACCATTTACTGATGAAATTTTAGAAGTAGTAATAGGACACGAGGTATACTCATTTATAGATAGATTCAATGGCTATCACCAGATTCTAATTATGTAAGAAGATCATGGAAAAACTACTTTTGTAAACCGAAAACATTGGGAAGCTTTACATACTAGATAATGCCTTTTTGGGTTAAAGAATGCACTTGTAGTCTTCTCCTTGAGTTGCCACCGCGTTCAAAGATTTCATACATGATTTCCAAGGAAGCTTATTTGAATGATTTGGCAATTTTCTCTCTATTCAAAGAACACATCTCTAAGGTGCGTCTAATGTTAGAACGTTGTAGAGCATTGCACATTGCATTGAATTTGAAGAAATATTTTTCTTTACCCCATTTGGAGTGTTGCTTGGACATATTGTTTGCAAAGAAGGAATTTTGGTATATCAAGCAAAAATTGCAGTTAAATTTGGTCTTAAACCTCCTACGAACCCCTCATAAGTCCGTGCATTTCTAGGACATACTAGGTACTACAGTAAATTCATCAGGGGATATGCTAGCATTGTGCTACCAATGGAACGACTATTACCGAAAGGGGCTAAATTTGAATGGACCACAAAGTTTCAAAATGCATTCATACAATTGAAGCGAAGTTAGTCGAACATGCCAATACTAATTTTTTCAAACTGGACCAAAGTTTTTCATGTACATGTTGATGCTTGGTGTCCCCAGATTTCACTCTGAAATCTGAGACTACCCCATGTTAAAAAAATTGTACTTTTAAAATAGCGGGTCGTTTTGTGTTTTTATTGCCAGAAGATGCCTGTATTGCATTAAGATATTCCTAGTGAATCACATGAGCCAATTTCGACAAATACCCAGATGCCGAAACTCGTTTTATCCTTTCATCAAGTTTTGTCTGCGGGAAAATTATATTTAATTATTTAAAGCCCGTTTGAAGTAAATTGTGCTCCGGTTTAGCCCTGTTGAAGTTTTGCATGTCAATATTCACATATACCAGTAGGGTTTTCACCAGGAATGGATCTTGGGCTTTGTCTGTGACTTCTGGCAACGTTTTTTGTTTTTATTATTTTTTGTATGTTTTTCTTTGTGAAATTCCCCTAGGTCAATTCCTTCGCCAGTACAGTCTGTTTTCTTGCCTGGAGTATTTGGAGATCATCTACGGCCGCCATGCCAGAAGGAATCAACTTTAGGAAGTCAGCTTCTCTTTAAAAAGATGAAGTCATGCACAAAAAAGCCTCTTCTAGGCAAGTCACATTTTTGGGAATGGATGGATTTAAGTTGCAGTGGGATTTTGGTCACCACGTGATGGGAGGAGGTGGGATTTTTTCAACCTACCTTACGAGGAGTACTTTTTCCCATGAAGGCAAAGTCACTTAAGTTACGATGGGAAAATTAGAGGCAACAGGTAGGTGGGAATTTCTTACTTGCCTTGCAGGGTAAAAATTCCCATTATGGAAGTCAAACAACTTAAGTGGATGATGGGATTTTTGGAGCTGCATTGCAGGGTGAATAATCCCATTAAAAATTGACTTTTAAATATAGAAATCAGCCTTTGCCAAAAAGTGCGACCCCTTTGGAGAATTAAATAGTTATTTAATGGCATTTATTAATAGTCTCCCTTCCAATTTTGGCCAGGGATGAGGAAAAGTCAATGCATAAGGAGAAGTCAAAGAAGACTGGAAGTAGAATGCTAAAAATAAATTAAATTAATTTATTTAATGCAGCCCTAAAGCATGCTAAAAAGTGCGACCCATTTGGAGGATAAATAATGCTTTTTGAAGTATTTATTAATGGTTTTTTATTCCTAATTTTGGCGCATGGAGAAATAGAAGGTCAAAGCATGATGTTAAGTGAAAGTAGAGGGCTAAAAATAAATTAAATTTATTTATTTAATGGCAGACATGAGCATGCATAAAATAGCGCCCAAGTTAAAGAGAAAAGTATGTTTATTAATTAATTAATTGCCAGGAATAGGAGAGGCAATTATTAATATAGAATGCTGAAGGTTATATAAGCATGGGATGCCATAATGATGAATTAATTAATTCTTCTAGCAAAGGATTGCAGCCCGGACAAATTTGGCGCCCAAAGGAGGAGGATTTTTGCTCAAAAAAGTGTTTTTCACTGCGAAAGCTTCAAAGTTTGGCGCCTAGGATTGGAAGAGCTTGTTTTATGCCTGTGTAATTATCTGCATATTGGTACAAGTGCCCAGGTGAAGTTGAAAATATTTATGCTTGCTTTGCATGCAAGCAAAGCCTCAAATTTTAGGGCAGTAGGCTTTATATGCAGATTTTTATGATAAAAATCAAGTGTTCATGCTCTGGAATCCGTCTTTGTTTGAATTAATTGCAGGTATTCATTATAGGTGCTCATATAAGTGAAAGAGAGTGCAAATCAATGTCAGGTACATTGAATATGTCCTCCGAATCTGAAGAAATTGTCAGATCTACACCAATTGCAAAGAATTCCGGCATAATTAAAAGAAAAAGAGTTGCTTAGACAAAGATTGCTCCAGCCATGACAAAGTGGGATGAAAGGGTAGGCTCTGTGAATCATGCATAGCTTCTAGATTTGTTGAAGTCAATGATACAGACACAGGCCATACACCTATCACCGATTTAATTGTCAGATCTGCACAAATCGATCCAATTGCAAAGGCTTCCGGCAAAAATTCATCCTCTTGTTTCTAATGCAACACGTGTAGAAGTCGATTGCATGGAGAATTCCTTCCGGATCTTGTGCATGTGCTCCCAATCTTCCAATCAAGCCTTCATTCGTTGAATTTGCATTCACCCGGAGTGCTTTTTTCGAATTTTTAATTGCTCATATGCAATTAAAAATAAAAGTGATGAGTTATTTACTATGCAAACATTGCACTAATGCATGTAGAGAAGAAAGGCTACAAAAGCTTCAAGGATAGGATGGAAGACATGTATTTAATGTAGCGGTAGCACCCATAAGAAAAATCACGCACAGTTGTTCCCGAGATCCAGTTTGGTGAGAATCAAAGGCAAAAGAATCAACTGCATGTAGAATATGAAAAAAGAACAAGACTGCAGCTTTCCTCTTTCTTCTTCTTTCTCTTATTTTCTCCGACAAAGTAATTGAGTGATCAATTAAATTATAAAACTTAAGTGATTGGTTTAAAAGCCATTACTTGAAGAAGTCAACTACTTGGAAATAGGTGGCAGACATGCAAAATAGAATGTTCTATCTTTTCGAAATCATGTATGTCATGCGAGGAGGAATTTCGGGAGGGAGATTGCTAGTTGTTTCTTTTACAACTTCTACATGTGTTAGTTCACTAAAAGCTTCATATTTGTAATTTCTCCTTTACATGTTATAAGTAGAGGAAGAACCTACGGGTTAAAGAATTAGAATTTGTAAGCAGCATTCTTGTGTTCCAGACTTTGTGTTGAAACCCCTGATAGCTATTTGAAGCAGAGGAATAGAAAGGAGCATATTTCCGGAGAACTTTGTGTCAACGGTGCATTTTGTTTCTAACTTTCTGTCTTAGATCTATTCATAAACTTTGCGTTATTCTAGATCTAGATCTGAAAGTTCCCTTTGCTTATAATTTTGTATGTTAATATCTATTTGTTTTGTCTATGTGCATGCAATCAACTCTGTAATCTATTGATTGGGTTGCACATCTTCCCTCTTTCTTTCCTGTTTTTTGCTATTTTCTTCTTCATCAAATATTTCCTTTCTTTAATAGTTGCTTACTTGTTGCAAAACTATACAACTATGGTTCATGAGCTGCATGGTTAAAGTAATACCCACAAATAGATACTAGCATATTTAATTGACAAATCTTACACGGGAGCCTCACCGGTAAATGAGGGAGATTTATCTCATGACTGCCTAGGTTTTCAGCTATGTAGAAAATCTAGCCAACAATGCTTCAGAAGCGCAATTGGAGCAATCCTCACTGCAACCATGAGGAATTGATCATCCAATCAACACCATTTGAATTATTCACAAACCACCAAACATTGCGATATTTGGTAAATAATCCGTTATTAGGAGGAAGGATATCAAGATGGCTTATGTTATTTTAGGAATATAGATTTAAGTTAAATGTTAAGCCGAGAAGAGAACATGTAAGATCCAGACCACATAAGTCATCATGATACGGGGAAGAACTCGAGGAATTGGATGAAGATGCACTTGACATGCACACTTATTTTGGGTTATCACAATCCTAGATCAACTTCGAGGAGATTGTCGCAATTCCTTCAACATGGGATTTTACCAGATCACTATTCAGAAAAGGAGAAGAACAACTTGTCACTAAAGCCTTTCCATACACAATTATAAATGGATTTTTGTATAAATTGGGGAAGGATGAAGTATTGTGCAAAGTCGCATTAGAACATGAAAGAGAATCAATATTGCGTGAGGCACATGGAGGCATCATAGAGGGCATTTTGCAGGGAATTGACTATGAAGAAGATCTTATAGAGTGGAATTTGGTGGCCAACCTTGTTTCAAGATGCACACCACATTCGAAAGCATTGTGATATTTGTCAAAAATAGGAAACCCAATTAAAGGGACAAAATGCCACTCAATCTAGTCTTAGCCACATAACCCTTTGAACAATGGGGGATAGATTTCATTGGTCGATTCATCCACCATCTAGAAGGTCCAAAGCTAGGTATATCATCACGAAAACTGATTATTTCACGAAATGGGTCAAATCCATACCACACCAAATTGTGTAGCAGAGACACAACTAAGTTTCTATATGAAAACATCATAACTAGGTATGGATGCCCATAGAAGTTAGTCAGTGATAGGGGAACACACTTCTTAAATAACACAATCAAAATCCTTATAGAAGAATTTATGATTGTGCATCATCAAAGCACAACATATCATCCACAAGAAAATGGACAAGTGGAGGCTACTAACAAAGTTCTTGGAAAGAGTGTTAACAAAGATCTGTAATGTTCAAAGAGATGATTGGGAAGATATAATACTTACATTACTTTGGGCATACAAAACAAACTACAAGAGGAGTACAAGACAAACACCATTTCAATTGGTTTATGGAATAGAAGAAATAATGCCAATGGAATACATTGTACCAAGCCTACGCATTATGATTATCATCACACAAGGTTGGGAGATGAAGAGTTGAGAAAACATATTTCTAGATTGGACAAAAATGGAAGAAAATAGAGCAACTGTACAATGGAATCAAGAAGGCACATAAACAAAGTTAGAAAACATGACATGACCGTAACCTTTGCAGTAAAGAATTTCAAATGGAACAAATGGTATTGGTTTATGAAAGCAAATTTAAAGCGCATCCAGAAAATTGCACATGAGGTGGAAAGGCCCCTATATCATTCATCACATCACAAAATAGGGCACAATTGTATTGTGGGATCTATAGGGAACATGTTACTTGGCAGAATCAATGGATGTAGGCTAAAATCCTACAATGGATAATTACATGATGAAAAGAGAAGTGACAATAAGTTCCTTTGACACATGAGTTAGAGTAGGAATTTTTAAAATTTATGCAAGTGTGGTAGATAGAAGTTTGTATATTTGATCATATTTTTGTGTTCGAGTGTGTAGAGTAGTTAATAGTTCAAAAGATCACCTTCCAAACATTAAAAACCGAGAACGTGGGAACTAAATGAAAGAGAAACCGCAGGGAAAAAAAATAAGTCAGGAAACCCACATAGGAAACAAGAAAGCAAATGAGACAAAAAACAAATTTAAAATTTGAAACGATGGGAAAGTTACCATCTCATCGATCTGTATGGTTGACACATCAAACTACCAAGATTTTGTGGTAAGTGAACTAAAGAGGCAAGTCGAGGCAACATCAAGCCAAATCTCCAATGGATAAAAGTAATTAAGGTGGTAGATCAAAGGATAAATGGCTCAAAAAACAACATTGCATTTGGAAGGGATATAAATAGGAGATAGTGGAGAAAAAGATAAACACATTTTGTTAATTTGAAAGTAATAAAACATATCTTCCAAGTTAGAAAAGAAGTTTGAAATTTGTAGGAATTTAAAAGCTAGAGATCAAGTTTGTGAAGAAAAGCACCAGAATAGTAATGGCGGATCCATTCACTCGACCCATCAAACCTAAGGTCCAAGGCATGATGGAGGAACAAGGAATCACATTCCTTCCTTTGAGTGATTCAAAGAAGGAAGACATGGGGATTTCTATAATGTTGAGGCAAACAAAGTGGAGTGACCCACCACATCATGACCTAGTAGTAAGAGAACAAGGGGGGCAAAGAGAGGCTCGCGATCCAATCTAAAGCCAAATAGAAGGGAAAATAGTAGAAAAGGATCCAAGAGGAATGGTTGTGAATGGACTTGCCAGAATGCCATACATGGGAGACCACCCCAAGCTCATGCAAACAATCATGAGTCGGTATTATAATGGTGCCATTTGGTTCAGTGCACAAGATGTAGTCCCCATCAACACAGCCATAGTTGTTTGAGCCACTAGATTGCCAAACAAAGGCATATCTATGCTCGCATACAAAAGTACTAGACCGCTGGTGAAACAATCAATTGCAAATTTGTGACCATTTATGGTCATCTGCATAAGGGAAGGGGAATCCCTTTGGGATCCATTGTGAATCAAGCGGTGCGAGTTTAGTAGAAATGTAGTTAGTGAAAGATTTTGGCAAGCAATGAGGAAGCAAACAAGCATCCCTGGGGAGTGGTGGATATTATTACAAGAATGTGGGAGGATGGAGATGAGTTTAATTCGCTCTGAATTCCTAGCACATGAACTCAATAACAATGCATAAAAGATAACTGAACTTGTTGGAAAAGTGTTTATGTATCAATGGTTGATCATGTTACTCTGTTTTATACATTGGCGCGCCCCAAAAGGCATAATTGAAGTCAAAGATGTGTATTACCCGCATGAATGGTTTGTGCAATTCATTCCAGCCAAGCCATACACAACATATAAAGACATGCAAAAGATGGGAGAGTGGCTCAACATAATAAGGGAGACACTCAATGCAAACCCCACATACCAAAGGAAGTGCGTGCATACACAACCCCATATGCCAAGCTAACTTTGTTGCATAATGGGGTGTACTGTGATCTGAAAGGAGCCAACACAAGCACCCAAAGACACTCCCATTCTTCATCAACATGGAGATAGCACAAGTAGAGCTAAGGCAACATGGCATGATTGCCACCAATGTACAACCTTTTTGCACTTGATCGGCCAACAGGAAAATTGCGGGAGGCCTATAAGCTAGAGGAACTATGCAACTGAAAGCCAGAAGCTCAACCCACAACACAAATGGAACCTCAAACAAGGAGGCAGGTGAAAGGGAAGCAAATGGCTATTGCGCAAGCTGTGAAGGCCCAATCACATGTTGAAATAGACCCAAGATTACCCGTTTGGTTTGCCGATGTGGATTTTGACAAGTTGAAAGTCACAAGAAACAAAGTGCGCACAATGGCACTGGAAGACATGGGCACTAAGATGTAAGTACCCAAAGAGAGAGAGTGGTTCATGTGGAAAGCAATGAAGGGTGCAAGCTCTGAATCCAAAAATAAAGCCTGCAGATCTAGTTAAAACTTCCACTCACGCCGCACTCTCTCATGATCAACATAGGTCGGGAGGATGTCACACATGATCAACTAATGAAAAACATCATCGAAGGGACTCAAGGATGCAGGTAGTCGATCCTAAGATCGAACCATTATTGCAAGGGATCAAAGTGTAAGACCTTGACGAAGAAATCCCAGTGACACCTCTCAAGAAACGGAGGACAAACACTAGCCCATACAAGTTAATGCGCAGATCCTGTCACAAGGAGAGACAACACTTCTAGGTTGGGGAGTCACAAGCACATACAGAACGACCTCACACACAAGAGAGGAGATAGTTGCAACAAGTAGAAAGAAAAATTATGCAAGAAAGAAAGTCCACAAAAAGAGAAGAATGTGTGCAAAAGAGGGAGAAAGCCAAGGCTCATAAAAGGATAAAATTGACAGTCCCAAAAGCTGCCACACAACAAATGGTGAGTATATCTTCTGCTTCTCCATCTCCACAAGACCTAAGTACTCCTCCAAAACAAGGCACACAAGAGGAAACATATGTGCAACCCATGCAAGTAGATCTCATCAGCCACAATTCCTATTACACAACCACTTTCGGAGCAGCATGTAGCAACTGTGTGACCAAAAAGTGCTGAACAACAACAACAATAGGAAGAAGAATGCAAAAAGCAAGAAGAAGATGCTAAGGAGGCTACAAAAAAAAAACAAGAGGATGAGGAGAAAGAGTGCAAGGAGCAAGAGGTTAAGCAACAAAACACGCAACTATGCATAGGTCGAAGCTCAGAAAGCCATGAATGAAAAGAAGAGCGAGAGGAAGAAAGCAGAGAAAAACAGAAGAGAGGAGAAAGAGAAACAAGAAGCAAATGCAAATAAAGAAGAGGCCAAGAAAGAAAAAAGTAAAGAAAAGAAGAGGCCAAGAAGATAGAGGAAAACAAGAAAAAAGAAGAGAAAAGGAAGATAGAAGCTCGAAAAGGCTGCAAAGGACAAGGAGGAGTAAGAGAAAAAGGCCAAAGATGCACAATGCATTGTGGAAGCAATTGCAAAAGCGAAGGCAAAAGCTCAAAGGCTAATGAAGTAAGCACCATTGCAATCAACGACAGAAGCAAAGAAGGAACAAGAGAAAGCAGAAGAACAAACTACAGGCATGTGCCACCCACAACAACTCTCCCTTCACAATTGACCACCACACAATTGCTTCCACTTAGTGCCACAAAAGTCGGAGCCTCAAGTTCAAAACAACCATCCATGGAAGAAATTGTGGAAGGGGACAAGAAAATGTTTTGGTGGGCATCACAATCAACTGCGCAAACATGAAATCATAAGTTGGTCCTCCCTTCATCTCATGTCCACACTGTAGCCCCCCAAATTGCTCAAACAAGTGTACAAGCTACCACTTCTCAAGCGTTGGTGAGCATAGTCGAAGTGGATTTGGAGAAGTTGCTGTTGTAGATGTAGATTAAAGGCGTGCATACATTGCAAGAAAATATTGGAGCAGCCGCAATATAGATGACACAACAAAAAACAACATTAGAGAAGGCACCGCGTAATCTCAAATCTCAAATTGAAGACAATTGTCCACAACTTGTCACCGATACCATAGGTGAGCAAGTAATGAGCAAACAAATGCAATTAACTACTCTAGTAGGCAAATTGGTGGATAATTGGAAGGAGAATGAGATTGTGAAGAAAATTAAAGTGCAAGTGGCCCAATCTAAGAAGGAAGTGAAGGATGTAGAGCTTCTCTTGCAAGAGTACAAAGATGCTTCAATAGAACAAGACACAAGCTAAGCCACTCACTTTTGAGCTCTGGATTGGAACACACAAGTATATAATACAATACAATATAACGACAACAAAACGGATACAAAACATGGGCAAGCAATGCAGCTCAAATGCTGACAAAAACTAATGATGATCAAGAGGTCGAGAAGGTTGCAAACATCCTTAGGCAAGATCGAGACAATGTGAGTGGCAAGACTATGAGAATGGGAGCACAATACACCACACAATACATTCACGAGTGGTTCAAGCACAAAGAATGCGAAACCAATTAGCTAGAAAGTACTACAACAGACATCCAAAATGCCATCACTCTTCATGGGAAAGTTGCAGACAATGCCAAAGAGGATGTTTTGTATGAAGTCATGGAAACATTATCATAATTGCAGATATACTTTGGTAGAGTGAATGAAGCACTTGCAGACTAGAATGTATACGAGGTAGACTTGGAAGCATTCCTCCCCACTGTGAATACAACGAAGAATAAACCAAAGTATGTCCTACCACATATTCTACTCTGCAAACTCATAGCAGCCCAGATAATGCCACCTCCGCCTTTCACTCTAGTCAGTCAACCAACACAAGCCAAGCAGCCCAAACATCAGCCATAAGAAAAAGGAACAACACATTTTTTGTAGAGATAATAATTTTTTTGAAGTATAATTGTGAAATTTTGTTTGGTATATGTAAGCAGGCCCAAATAGATTGAAAACCCGCAAGGGTGGTCTATGAAGGGAGTTTCACAGATTGAAAACCCAAAAGGGTGGTCTGTTGGAAAGTCTACTTAATTGAAAACCCGAAAGGGTGGTTAAGTAATGCACAAAGGATGAAAACCGATAAACGATGTCCTTTGTGCCAACTGCGAAGAAGAGTATCATAATGCAGCACAATCAGTATCCGACACATCTTAGAAAGAGTAGCACAAGCCATTTCCCAGATCATCGAAAAACTTTTGTCTCGGGATGAGACAACTATTTAAGTTTGGGAAAGTGTTGGGAGTGTAAAAGGATTAAAAAGATGACATGAATGTATTTTGTATGATTGCACAATCCTAATGTATATGCATAATTTAGATAAGACAAAGTATAGAAGATAAAGTGCTCTCTTATGATAGATAGAGAATGCAAAGAGCCTCTTTTGTATGAAAGAAAGAAGGGACTGGTAACTCAATAGTCATCTATTTTGTATAAAACTATGTAAGTGCACTATGCAAAAGGTTGATCTCGTGATCCTAATTGAAGTTCATAAGGATTCCTATAAGTTTCATCTCAAGCATGTCTATGTTTTGATTCGGTAATAAGTATTCCTGTTTATTGTGTATGCGAATTCCCGATCATTGTCTCTCTTTTTCTTGCATCATGTCAATTATGTAGTTATTGTGTAAGTGGGAATTAAGTCTTGTTGTCTTTTCGCGTGTTGTTCAATGAAAAGAATATGAGTTAATTTAGACTAGAACTTGTGTAAGTCCTTATGCCGTATTCAAAGAACCTCTTTTGACAATAATTGTGTAGGCTAATGCCCACTTATACATCCATTGATGTTTTGTTTCATCTAAGTGATCTTGTTCTTGTTTAAATTTTCCCCACTACCATTCCAGGATCGGTTAATACTTGTATTTTTTTTTTTCTTTGGGCGGCTTAGTAGCAAAATCATGGCTGTTTTCCTTCAAAGGAAAGATGCGTGTCTCGAGATAATAATATCCCATATGGAGAGACACCTAAAATTGGTTACTAAATTTAGTGTCCCTCTTACCCATTTACGTGACCCTTAGGTAACATCCATAGGGCACCAAAAGCGTAACAAACTAACACAAATGGGATATTATCCAATTTTGGATTTAATCACCTATCTCTAAATTTAATTCATTTCATCATATCTATTCTATATGGGTAATTAAATAATTAAATATTTAATTCGCTTCTTCCGTGAATCTTAATCACTTATTTGTTGTGGAATTTATTTTACCCATGATACATCTATTCTTAATCTACCCCAAAGGGATATTTTAGAAAGGATGGATTTTCTTTTTTTTCTTTCTCGAATCAAAAATTAAGGCAATAAAGAAATTTTATTAATGTCCACATATGACCAAAAGTACCCATATGAGTCGAGGCGCCGATTTTAACAAGAGCGGCGAAAGATTAGGAAAGAGAAGCCTAAAAGCAAAATAACAAAAAGTACATAAGAGACGAACGAGTGAAAGGAAGCACATCTACACGGTAGTAATGAAATCAAAGAGAGATCTTCTTAGCATCAAGAGTCTTTAAAACATGTCCTAATCAATTGAGAGGATCTCATCGTTACTCCGCCCGTATCTGTATATCAACAGGATACACCATTATCATCATCATCGGTGACTCTGAAGATCTCTCCATCTTGGGCACACCATCCAACATTCACCTTAGCTCCCGAATCTTAGAAGGAAGCAAAGATTCCTCTAGAATCTCTCTCCCGCATCCTTGATGAAGTAATTCTGTATAGGAAAAAAGCTCTTAATATGAGTTTGTCAGTCCCGGGGGGTCGCTGGTAAGAAGTAGAGCCGATTCGGCAGGTGGCAGGGCCATGATTTCGAGAGGGAGTAGATGGGAGGTCTAATTACAAATTTAGCATTATTGTGTTCCTTGAGAGAAACGTTGCCTAACTAATCTTTTAGCTTTGATATGAGAGAATCTAGTCTTTATTTCATCTTTTATCATGTATGTTGCTTTTTTGGGTGGGATGGAAAAATGACATCCGCGAGGAAGCTTATAGAGCCTCGGACCCCTCTAGCAGGGATCCCACCCATATATCTTCTAGAACGCCATCTTTTTCTGCACAAGCACCGTGATATTTGAAGTTAATGTCGGATCTAGTGTGCGAATCCTCGTAGTGCGCCGTCTTATCTACCCCACTTCCTCATCCGTAAATGGACATCTTCGAAAATGAAGTATCTATTTCATTGTCCAGGTTTTTCGTAGGTTTTGTGTTTAGTTTGGTGCATTAACTCTAGACAGGTAAAAATATGAAATTTTGATCTACACCCTATATGGAGATGAATTTTGAAACTACTTATGAATATCAAGCCGATCCTAAATTCTCTTTGAGTTAGTGAGGTGACGATATAATACCATCCACATCCTTACAAGAAATCAGCGTAAAAATCAACACAAATAGGATCCTTTTGGTTTTTCAGATCCCATGACTTCAAATTTCTACAACTATTCTATATTGATTATAATGCTTTCCATCCTTATATTCGTTTTTGTCTCTAAGTGTATTTCCCATTATGTTTGTTGGAAATCAATAGAAAGAACTTATATTCCTCCATTTACCCAAAGTGGTTCTTAGAAAGGGGGTTATCTTTTTCTTTCTCGAAGAGAAAAAAGAAATAAAAAAATTATATTAATGTCCACATATGACCAAAAGTAGGTCAATGAGACTCGAGGATGGATGTGAAACAATAGAAAGATCTAGGAAGGGAGAATCCTAAAAGAAAAATAGCAACAAGTACATCGAGGAAATACGCTTGCAACAAATTATCTACATTCAGTAGTAATGAAATCAATCTCAAAATAATGAAGGGCAACAAAAGTCTTTAAAACAACTAATGCCAAAACCTCTCGAACCATATCATCGAGGCTCTCTGATTGTACATGAAGTGGAGGATGTCCTAGAAGTGGATCGGTCATCATCAATTGCTTTGGAAGATCTACAATGTTGGGAGGGGGACCATCCAAGGTTGGAGGGGCTGAGGTTAGGAGATCTTAGGTGGAGGAAGCGAAGAATTTCCTCTTTGTAGAAAAATCTCTCATGGCATGAGAGGATGAAGTTATTGAAATTCAGTAGAAAAAAGCTCTTAATATGAGTTTGACAACAAGTTGTCAGGGATTGTTGGTAAGAAGAAGAGCCATGTCGGCAGGTGGGAGCAGGGCCATGAGGCCGAGAGGGAGTAGGTTGGGAGGTCTAATTACACCAGTAGTAATTGTGCGTTGAGAGAAACGTTGCCCAACTAATCGATCATTAGCTTTAAATGTGAAGTACCGGTGTTCACACAACTCCGGTGTTGCTTTTCGTTTGGGTAGGATGGAAAAATAAGGTGATCAACAAGGGGTTATAGAGCCTCCAGACCCCTCTAGTAGGGATTTGAACCCAATGAGAGATGTCCTCACGTAGATAATGTGTGTGAACCACCTTTCTGGATATTTGAAGAATGTAGATAAAGTGTTTCTTGAATCCTTGTAGAGGTAGTGGTATCTTCCCCATATCTCATAGTAAATCGGAGATCTGAAAATGAAGTGTTCTCGGGTCCACCTCTTATAGGGCTCGAGATGGTAGATCTAGTCCCTTTCGATC
Organism: Taxus wallichiana var. yunnanensis; assembly: GCA_018340775.1. Taxonomy (NCBI): domain Eukaryota; kingdom Viridiplantae; phylum Streptophyta; class Pinopsida; order Cupressales; family Taxaceae; genus Taxus; species Taxus wallichiana. The sequence continues at coordinate 1,047,446,501 of CM031239.1, forward strand.
TTATGGTGATTTGTTTCATTTTCTATAATATAAGGTTTTGCTTGCTTTTTTTTTTTTTTAAATCTGATTTTCAAATCAGCAGACTGAAATAGAAAACCAGATTTGGACAGTGAACTGATTTTAGGAACAGCAGTATGAAAACTCACAATTTCACCCAAAATACCATCTAACAATGCATCCACAATTTTTATAAACCTTTTAGAGATATTCTAGAACTGTTTTCAACCCAAAAAGACATGCATATGCTCAGCTGAAAATTAATAAAGACCAGCAGAAGTACAGCTCCAAAATAATTATGAAAAGAGGGTTTAGAAACCCCAAAAATTCACCACAAAGTAGATTCCGACTTTATAAATAGAGGCAAATCTGAAAATGAAGTGAAATATCAAATATATGCCCTTTAAGGCACCAAACTTCACTCCAAGGTAGGTCGCTCCACCTAGGAGAGGCCACTCAATGCAAATACAAATCTGATTATGATTCCTTTTCCTCAAATCTGCAACAATCCTTCAAGCTCACACAAAGGAGGGTTTTGTCCCCTACCAACCACTAGAAGGGTTTTTGTCCTTATAGGAAGATGCCACACACTTGGATTTTCGCCCAAGAGTGGAAGAACCAAGAACAACCAGCTCACAAGTCCAAGTAGAATCAATTTGCCCAAAATAGATGATCCAGAAATGAAGCCTTCACTTCCTTTTATACCTCCCCTTTGGTGCCAAAGCTTGGAAAGATCATGGCCGACCCATAGAAGGCCATTATATTCTTTTATTAAGCCTCTTCAAATGCCTTAAGCCCAGCCGACCTGCTACAAGAAGAAATATACTAAAAATAAGCATTAAAATTAGAAAAACAAATGCACAAGGGAGCTCAATTTCCTTTTCCAACTCCTTAACTTCTTTGCCATGGAAAAAGAATGGCAAGAAGTCCAAAATCTGATCCTTAAGTGGGGAAAAGGGACATTACAAACTGTGAGAAGTATGAAACTGTCTAATAACTATCCCATAAAGCCTCCAAGCAGCAGTAATTAGAGAAAATCAAGACTTCCATTTTGTGGGTGTTTATCTGCATCCTTCTTACAAAAGTATTATAGTGCATTCAAGTGTTCTCTTAAATTGTAGATTGCTTTTGCAATTAAAAGGTCATCATTAGCATAGAGAAGTAACTTTACAACATAGCTAGCTAAGTGGGAACCCTGTCTCCAACCTTATTTATCCCTTCTAACTTTTCAATTTATAATCCAAGAATTGTGGGGGTTAATGGGAAATCGTTTTTAATGCCAATGTTTCTTCTAAAACATTTTGATTGTCTTGTATGTATTCTTATTTTGGCTTGTACTTGGTCAAAAGCATGTCAATTTGTTAGTCTCTAATCATCTAGCACAGAAAGTTCCTCCATCCTCCTAAGTTTTCTTCTAGAGCTATGTAAAATATTTTCTTGAAGTTAATGAAGCAACAAAAAACTCTTCGCCCTTGTTTACATCATACCCAAGTTTCAATCAAATATCTTAGAGTGATGCAATTATCAATTGTAAAGTGTTTAGGTTTTGAAAACCTTACCCATTTACCCTCTTCCTTTGTTCTTCAGCCCAACTGTTAATTCTATGCTCTATCATACCCCAAATAGTTTTGGAAGGAGAGCATTCATCATAATAGATGGGTAATTTGATGGATTGCTAACATCTCCAATTTTAAAGTGGTATGTGAATGCTAGTTAAGTTTGTTGGGAAGTCATCTCAAATGACACCATTATAAATGTACCTAATGTGCAGTGTTAGAGCTTCTAGTCCATCTATGCCCTCTGCCTTACCCCTGCTAGCCTCTTAATACCCTCTTTGTGTCCTCGCCTGAGAAGAGATGTGTTATATAGATTACGGGGGAATGCCCTTATCTTGATATAGTCATATGGATCTTTGTAATATTATTCTTTGTATTTTCCTTTGTTGTAACTCCCACAAAAACCCTTAGGACTGTGTTTCTCGAGAAATATCAACTCTTTTCTTTGTGCTCTCATATAATTTGTTTTTCCTTCATCAATCTTTATAAGCCTTTCTTTTTGCTTCTTCCATAACTTGTTCCTTCAAGGTTCTCTTTGTTGCCTTGCACTCCTCATCTTACCACAAATATACTGAAAAGCTGATTTCCCTTCTCCTCTTGGAACTAGACCTTTTACATGTACTGAATGCTTAATGACTATTGTCACCAATTTATTGCCATCCATAAAAAAATAGGTGTACTATATACAACACATTTCTTTGCTTCGTTGGAGTTTTTTTCCAAGGGTATTTTGAAGATTTCACAGTTTTCTCGAGTTGTGAGAATGCTTTCTTATGTGGCTTCTATTGATTATTTTAAGCTTATCATCCATGTTGTACTTTTCCTTGCATGTGGTCTCTATGCATAATGGGTTATGATCAAACTTCATTTCTACCAGGGAATGTCCAGCCGTCATCTCCACGAGTCTTGGTATAAAATTCTTTTAACAAATGATATAGTCAAACATGCTATGGCCATTGTATGTTTTACATGTAAATTTACCTAATATCTGCCATGTGCCCATGCCAATGCATATGATCAAATCATGTAGGCTAGACAACCCCAACAACTCTTCCTTGTAGCTTGAGGCGACTCCTTGCCCCTCAAACAAGATCCTTGCCCATTGATGGACTCCTACTTCCTCCAAAACTACAATGTATTGTTCTCTATGACATCTTTATTTTTCAGCAGGATGACCTACTTGTTTGTTATCCTTGCATTAGAGTTTCCTATTGATTGATGCGTCTTTTTGATGGATTGTATGGATCTTCATAGTCCAAGTATTTTTTCTTGTATGAATTTAAACCTTGCGTTGTGAAGTTGCAGGCTGCAATGTTAAATGCCATTTCATTTTTGGTTTTCTTTATCCATATGTATTGTTTGTTCAGGGATTCTTTTTCCACTTTTCTAATTCTTCCCCAAGTTTTTTTAATTAGTAAAATCGACCCTCCATGTCCTTTCCCATTTTCAGTTACTCCATTCTATATTGATGCCTTCTTATACCCTTGAAAGTTTGGAATCTTGCAGCCCTTGTCCTCACGTGCTTCAGCAAGAACAGTAATATCTCTTCCTTCTGCTATAGGCCCTAACCATGGTCTCTTCCCAAATTACCATCTTTGAGTTCTCCAAGGGGCCAAACTCTCTATTTGTTTCATGTAGCCTCATTACTAATGTGGGTTTTTTCATTTTTCTTCCATGCCCATTTACTTGCATTTCTCTTTGCCTTCCTTTACTCACATGCCACCCTTTCCTCTTCTTCTTTTTTTTGGAGTTAAGTCCTTGTCTAAATAGAAGTGCGTGCCTTTTAGCATCCCTCTATTTCTTAGTAACATGATCTTGTCCTCCAAATTCTTTATTATAACTTTGATACGCCCCTCCCTTCCTCCAGTTTTCTGAGTCTGGTTTCGTGATATGTGTGCTCTTTCCATTGCAACTTGTCTTCAAGTAAGTCATTTGTTAGGTTGGTCTTTTGACTTTCCCCATAGTCTTCTATCCCTTTCATGTCTATTTTTACATCTCTATCATGTCTTTTTGCTTTCTACTCTCTACTCTATCTTGTTTCCTTAATAGTTCTCTTTATTTGTCTGCCAGTTCTATTACCTCTTGTGCCCAAGCCTTGGCCTCCTCAATCTGGTCTGTTCATCTATTTTCTTATATCTCCGTGCTTACTATTGCAAATTGGATTTCTTTGATCTGTGTTGTGTCTATTCCTTTTATCACGCTCAACAAGTTCATGTCCGATGCTCGTTGATGTAACATTTTCCTTAAGGAGTGCAGTTTAGTTACTTGTTCTCTGAGCATTTCATTTGTCTTCATTAGTTTATAATTGGCTTATATGACTTCTATTATCTTGATGTACTTTGCATTTCCCCTTGCTTCTATAGAATCAAATCTTTTGTAAGACTTGTTAACTTGCTTACATACAAAATTGTTGACTACATATGCAGTGTTGACATGGGCTATACACCTCATTTTCTGGTTCTCTTCATCCAGTTCCTTGGTGTTTTCTAAGTGTATCATTACCACCATCTTTGATATAGTGATTGTGTCCCTTTACCTGCCTATCATCTCTTCATCATCCAACTCATTGTTGAATTTCCAAATTGTATCGTTCCCATCCTGCTTCGTACTGTATATGTTCAATGGCTTACATATCTGGTTTGTTCCAGATCTAACCTTACCTGTACTCATGTCTCCTGTTGTGCCTCTAGTCTTTCCTGCTCCCCTATTGAATGTATTCTTTGGTTTCTAATTTTTGTAAAATCACCGAAAGCTTGTTATTCTCTATATTTTCCTGTTTCTTTGTTGAGTTTGTACTTGCTTTGTTATGTCTGCGCTGCAAAATCCCTCAAAATATGTGTTTGGATATGAGTAAACCAACTAATGCCCTACTGAGTGTGGCAGTGTGAAATCTAGCGTAGTAATGCCATTTTGAGTTAAAATTTCCAATGATGGGCCCTGAAGAAAATTTCTAAGAGGTATCTTTGTTTTTCTTATTTTTCTAAGAATAATCTATCCTAAGAGGTATCTGGGATAGTGAATAATTAGGTCTTTATTTATGAAGGATGCATGGATGTTGATCTTGCAAAAGAAAATAAAGCATCTAAATGACCCTTCAAATCAACTCTCCCCTTCAATCTTGAATCTTGGTTCTCTCATGTAAAATTAGATTGAAAAGACCTCTTGTACAACTGATGAAAGAAAGGAAAATAAAAGTGGATTCAGCAAAACCATTTATTTAAGAAAACATACTTACCAGGAAATTCAGTTATAAGGATGGAGACCCCTCCTTACTCATATCAGCTCTCCTAGTGGATATATCTATGCGTGTGTCTGTATGTGCTATTCTTATTTGTATACTCCTATGGCCTATTTGAAAATACCCCATACCCTATACCCCCACTCCCACCCCGTGTTTCCTGGTTACTATGATAAGAAATATTGGTAATTACAGCAAAAGAACAGTTATTAAGAATGTCATATACTTAACCTAATAATCCTAACATCATTCTTATTATCAATTCATTATTCTTAAAGCTAATAATCCTAACATCATTGTTAATGTTAATTTATTTGAGGTCCTTGAGAACTGTTTAACCTGACATACATATTTGCAGGGCAGTAAACTTGCACTTGTTGGTCGGGCAATAACCACGGCACAGGATGTAGTTACAACAATGGTCTCCAAAGGATACACTGTGAGTAAAGATGCATTAATCAAAGCCAAAGAGCTGGATGAGAAATATAATTTCACAGCTAATACTGCAGCTAAAGTGGCATCCCTGGGAAAAGATGCATGGACCAAAACCAAAGAGTTGGAGGAGAAGTATCAAGTCAGAGCCAATGCTACAGCTAAAGTGGCATCCTTGGGACAGAGAAACACTGATGGCACTGGTCTTAAATCTGTGGATACTGTGAAATCAGCACTAAGCAGTGCAGGATCCAAAGTTGTTAACATCCCCTATTTCTCTGCAGGAGCTATGTGGGTGTCTGAATCTCTTGTAAAGGCTACCAAAGCTACTTCTGAATGGGTCACTAGTGGTAATCCAGTAAGTAAATAAGTAGAAGCAGTAATCTACGGTTGAAAGGGTAGACACATAGATATTGTAGTGGAACAAAATTCACCTCTTTGTTTAGAAGAAGCTTGTAAGAATTGGAACACTCACATTGACAATAATCACAAGGCAAGGTTACCCACAAAGCACACAAGCACCTCTGGGAAATGTTAGAGAACGGGGATGCTAACACTGCAACTATGGGATATGGTATAACTTATGACTTACTTTATCCTTTATGAATCAGATATATTTCATATGGTAAGGGGTCTGTGATGAGTACTATATGGTTTAAGCACTTCCAACTTAACTACCTAGGGAAATTTGTCTCAAAAAAGGGGTTTGCCTGTTGGTTAATGCAATGCATATTACTTTTGGTGCCTCACTGAAGAGTCTGATTTGGTGTTTTTATCTCTATATCAGTTCAAGTGTCAAGTATTGTCATGATTATTTGTTGGACTGAATTGCATTATATATGAAGCAACTTATCCAGCCTGGGAAAGTGCTCATTGGAAACTTACATTCCCCAGATTTGGGAGTAGTGCTTAACTATATGCCCAATGCTGGTCTCCAGCAGGTGGCTTACCTTCTTCCCTGAATATGTCTGAATCGTCCATGTATATATAACTAAAAATTCAAGAGATGGAAGATAGATTTACTTGGTTTGGCTCTGCCCTTGCAGATATTTTCTTTACCCTACATACATTTGATGATGGATTTCACTGACAGTAGTTTAAGTTGTGCATGGAAAGCTTGTCCTTTTGATTTTATTTTAGAGTTAAAATTTATCCTTCTTACCTCTATAGTTCAAGGACTTCACATTAAAGGGTGTCTATTTTATATAGATTTAGCTATATTGTAAGCACCAATTCTAATTGTACAACATCATTTGTTGGGAATCCCCTAAGTGTTAATACAAGTTGATCACGACTCATCTTTTATAGGTAGTCGTTCATCCATCTTTTATGATTTTCTATAGTCCACTTGACACTCATTGTATCTAGGTGATTCTCACATGGTTCAAGCATTGAGGCTACCTAGGAGGCCATCCATTGGAGTTGTTTGAAATTATGCTTAAGCATATAGAATTTCACATAGAATGAAACCCCCTTTAACTTATTGTATTTACAAAACCTTCAGCAAATGTTATACATTTGTGTGTGCACACACACACACACACACACACACTTACACACACATACACACACACACACACATAGAATGACACCCCCTTTAACTTATTGTATTTACAAAACCTTCAAGCAATTGTTATACATTTATGACTACACACACGCGCGCCTTCGCACGCGCATGCATGCACGCACACGCACACACACATGTTATACATTTATGATTACACACATGCATGCGCGCACGCACACACACACACACACACATGCACACACGCATGCCCATGCACACACACATATTGATCACAACTTATCTTTTATAGTTAGTGGTTCAAAATAATCATCTTTTATGAATTTCAATGGTCCACTGACACTCATCAGTATCTAGGTGATTCTCACATGGCTGAAGCATTGGGGCTTCCTAGGAGGTCATCTATTGGAGTTTGAAATATGGTTAACCATATAAATTTCACATATAATGCCGCCCCCTTAACTTATTGTATTTATAAAAGCTTTAGCAAGTATTATACCTTATAAACGACCTATATAAAAAAATCATCTTACTAAACATAATAAATACATCCCATCGAAGGGCTATACAAAACCTTCAACAACTGTCATACATTTATGATAGTACACACACACACACACATAATGACACCCCCTTTAACTTATTGTATTTACAAAACCTTCAAGAATCGTTATACATTTATGATCGCACACACACACACACACGCACACACACACACGCGCGCACAACACGCACACACGCGTGTGCACACCACACACGACACACGCACTTATCACACACACACACACACACACACACAACATTGATAATCATCTTTTATAGTCAACGGTTAAAATAATCATCTTTTATAAATTCAATGGTCCACTTGACACTCATTGTACCTAGGTGATTCTCACATGGTGAAGCATTGGGGTTTCCTACGAGGTCATCCATGGAGTTGTTTGAAATTATGGTTAACCATATAGAATTTCACATATAATGACGCCCCCTTAACTTATTGTATTTATAAAACCTTTAGCAAGTATTATACCTTATAAATACCCTATATAAAAAAATCATCTTACTAAACATAATAAATACATCCCACCGAAGGGTTATACTAATGTTAGAATCTTAATATTTTATCTACTATTCATCTCAAGTAACATAATCTTAATTTTAGTTTGAACGGGTATAAAGGGTTACGCCTTGGTTATATATATATATATGAATCAAACAACTTAATATGTTGGTTTACCAAGTCCTCACTATCTCTCACTTTGGGATTCTTGACCCTAATTAGCTTTTAGAAGCACAATGCTCTTAATTAACCATGGCCATGCTTCATAATGTTCATAATGCTCTTAATAAACCAAAGAGCATGCTTCATAACAATCTTATTAACCAGTGGACTATACTTATTTCCATAAAAACAAAGTGCTTCATTTTTGTGACATTTTTTCTAGTGTGCATTAGTACTTTCCTTGACACAACATATATATTTTTTATCATAGGATAAATGATGTAGCTACAAATGGGTTAGTCAATTGAACATGAACCCAACTTACTTAACTATGTGCTCCCATACACAAGTGTACACACGAAATAAGAAACTAAGATAACTTTTTATTCGCTTTTTGATTGTCGATTGAACATGTTCCTTGCAACCATGGACCAACTCACTTAGCTATGGGATTCACACACAAGTATAGACACAAAACAAGAGACTAAGATCACTTTTTATTCACTTTCAACGACAAAATAAATACACACAACACACATAACACTAGTTTGCCTTTGCATCACACACATGAAGAGAGTACACTATTAGTTATATTTTGGAGTGGATTTTCTCTTTGCACCTTTCTCCTCTTTTCTTGAACCTCTTCTTCCTTGTAAATATGAAATCTACTATGTATCTTTCTCCAAAAGATGCTTTTGACCTCTTTGTTACCCTTAAAGTGTCTCTTCAAACTCACTGAAAACACTCCAAAAATGACAATTTTTATCATTTTAGTTGTTACCCCTACATGTGCATTAGAATGGGCTAAACCAATGCTTAACATAGTCTAATAGTTATGAAACCATCGAGACTATCAAACCATCATTGTTGATATATAAGCACCAGTTAAAGCAATTATGTAGTTTCACACCTATCACCTATGGTTTTGCAATGAGACAAGGAATCCCTTGTTTCATGATTGAAACCACTTTCACTCTACTTCTTGAGTTTGGTTGAGATTTTGAGATGCTTCCTTGACCCTCCAGATAGTTTCTTATGTTGTGAGACTGAAACAAACTTGAGAAGTAATGACAACGCATGGGTATCTCTTTTTGGTTGATGCAAGATTGCCAATTGACCTCGATGCTTTTGCATTAAACGCAAAGGGTAAGTGAAAATAAATGAGCTCTTGCTCATGAAACTTGAGTGAACTCTTCTTATGATTTGATGTAATTATCAATCTCATATTCAATCCCATGAGTTGAATCTTATGTTGCTCTATCCATCCACTTGACCAAATACTTCACATGTGCATTACCTTGTCTTATTAACAATTTGTCCAAAATGGCCTCGATATCCTCTTTCTCCTTTTTCAACAACTAATGTCTCCAATATCCACCGTATTCATCAAATGTTTATCCTTTGTGAAATGGATACAAATATATAACTTGATTATAGATGAGATATCAATCCCATCTAGAAGCTCTATCTCATATGCATGCGTTGAATATCTTCTTAGAACCTCGCACAATTTGATCTTCTACCACTTAATTTGTATGTTCTTTGGAATCTCTCCTTCCCCAAAGTACCACAATCAAATCTGAACTTGAAACTCATGTGCTTTACACTTGATATCGACACGATCCTTGCATCTCATGGTGTTTTGTTCCAATTTATCCCTCACTTATTGATATCATTATTGCATATAATTAACAAATATTTTGCTTTGGCACTTTTCCCTCTCAAATCAACGATGCCCCTCAATTCTAAAACAATTTTTGGGCTGCAACTATACACAATTTGGAATGAGGTCTTTGTTTTATTCCTATTAATTAAAATGTTATAGGAAAACTCAAATTTTGTTAAGATCAAGGCCGATAGTTGGGCGCGTCTCCCACCAAACATCTCAACAAGTTACCATGGACACAAATCACAACATATGTGTTTCCATTCATTTGTAGATGGTATGATAACATGAAATTCAATTTACAACCCAATGCTTCTTTCACAAAGTCCACAAAAATGTCTAATAGACATGGTGTCCCTATCGGATATTATGTTCTTGGGCAATCTATGTAACCTCAATAATTCTTTGAAAAAGGAATTGAATAATTTCGTGGCATCACTAGTCTTCCTATATGCAATGAAATGTGTCATTTTTTAGAATCTATCAAAAAATAGAATCGTTACTTTTTTGTGTCATTGACAATCCAAGCACAAAGACCATGTTAATGTCTTTTCATGGTATTTTTGGTATTGGCAATAGTTTTTACAAACTCGCATTCTAATTTTCTCCCCTAGCATATTAGCATATGCTACAACTTCGCACAAATTTCTTTACATCCTGTACTCGTATTGGGCTAATATTACCTCTCATTAAACTATGCTCATGTCTTATTATACCAAAATCTTTAGCCAATCCACCAATTTATTTCTTTGTTATCAAGTTCTCTCGCATCGGTCCTGTGGGATGCACAACTCTTGTCCTTGAATGGAAGCTCATCCTACAAAAATAAATCCATTCACGGAGTTCTATCTTTGCTCATCAAATCCTCGCATGTTGTACATGCATCTCTATAATCCAAACCCTCATTGTACACATCATTCATCGAGTCTGATCTAATCACTTCTACCCTCATATCATTCAACCAATGACATCTACCACTCAATACATTCACAACACTATTTCAATTTTTTAAAATTTGACAATGCTAATACAAGATGTTCGATGACCTTCTTCAACGACTCAAAATGCTTATCAACCACAATCGCCCATTTGAATTCTTTTCAATGATCACCTCTCATTATCTCGATGTTGGGTGCATATATCTCATTGAAATTTCTAATAAATGTTTGATAAAAGCTAGCTAATCCATGAAAACATATAGTTCAAACACACTCTTCATTGTTGGCCACTCCAAAATGGCTCTCACCTTTTCTAGATTCATCCTCAATCCGCCATTAGAGATCAATAAATGAACTCGTGTCTTCATAAACCTATACTTTTTCAAGTTGATTAGAACAATTTCCATCCTCTAAATCTTTGAAACACTTTCCTCAAATGCATTACATGTTTCTTTTTTCTTTTGCTAAAAATAATGTCATCCAAATAAACAATGAAAAACTTACCAAGATATGGATTCAACACTTCATTCATGAGTTTCGTGAATATGCTTGGTGCATTTGTCAAACCAAATGGCATATTTATCCACTCATGTAGTCCTTAGCTTTGAATGTGTTCTTCCATTCATCACCTTCCCAAATTTTTCTATGGTGATACCCACTCTTAAAATCAACATTGGTAAAGTGCATGGCTTTACTCAAATAATCGATCATGTCATCCATTCAAGAAAATTAAATTTTGTACTTGGATATTATCTATTTCTAGCTCTAGAATACGTGCACACATGCCATTCTCCACCTTTTCTGCGTGCTAACACTATTGGAACTGCACATGGGCTCAAGCTTTCCCTTGTCAAACTTGTTTCAAACAACTCTTTGCACTTGTCTATTAATCTATTTGTGCTTTGTGGTGGTTAGTTTGTGGGATGCCTTATTTAGAAAACTAGATCTGTAGATTGAATTTTCCGATGGCTAATGCTCCTCATGCCTAGAAAACCATTTGAAAATTTAGTGGAAAGAATCTTTGTATATTCATCCATCAAATTCTTTAGGTCTCTAAGAAAATATCCTTTCTTATCCATTGTCCCAACTTACCTAGGTTTGGGAATGAAATCAAAACATGCCTTCTCCTTCTTCACCTTCAATAATTATTTTTAATAAATCAAATTTTAGGGCTGATGTTTGCTTTTTCAATTTTGAAATTCAATGGTCTTAATGTGTGCTTCTTTCCATTCTTTTAAATGTGTAGGTGCTTATTTTTCCATCATGTTTACGACCTTTCTATCAAATTGTCACTATCTACCCAACAACACATGGCACACATCTACATGCATGATATCCCATAATACTTTATCTTAAAAGACCTAATTTTAAAATTAACTAACCATTTTCACTCACCAAGATATGACGCCCTCTTTGTAGTGAAGACACCTTGCACAAATTTGGGTGTATTATCCTCTTCAACCCAAACTTATCTGCCATCTCATTTGACACCAAGTTACTAGTGCTACCACTATCAACAATGGTCTTACGTCACTTACCTTTGGATTTACAAATGGTTTGGAAAAGAATCTTCCTTTGGTCTAGTCCATCCACCTTATCAAGCTTTAGAAACAACCACTTCATCACGAGAGCTTCTCCATGTTACAATTTGTCTACATGATTGGGTAATGTAGTGGACTCCATCTACTTGCACAAAATGAGTATTGGCCTCATTTATCTTACCATTGTCGATATGTGCTTGTGGGAACTTATAAGCTCAATGACTAGCTTGTATGCATCTAAAACATGTTTCCATGAATCCTTTCTCCAAGGATATGGATGTCCTTTTATTACATAAATGCGGTTGTAAGAAGTTTTAGCCTCTCCATCACGTGTATGTTGTACTCTTATAGCATTTGTTTGACCTCTTACCCTTGAAAACATGCATCTTCCTATTGGTGTATTTTGGTGCCTCCTTGACAATGTTTTCTTCGACTCTCAATACAAATTGGTAAGTCTCTTCCACGAAGTGCAATATGAATTTACGTAGCTCTTCTTGTATATTGATTCCCATCCCATTGATGTTTCTTGTAAACTTTTCTTGAGCAATCTCACGTTGACTTGGTCATATGGTTATCTTATAGAATTATCAAATGTAATCCTTCACATTGAGCTCTCATTACCTCAAGTTTGTAACTTTAACAACAAATCCAATATGTAATCCACATGTAGAAACTTGTCTTTCAATTTGGAAACCATTCTTTTCCATTATGTAATATTTTACTTACTATTCATCTTAATTTGAGCTTCCTTCCACTAAAGGGTTATATGTCCTTTTAGCTTGGTTTGAGCCACTTTCACTCTCCTTAGGTCATCCACATCATCAAATTCAAAGTACTCCTCAATCTCTTTGACCTATTTTATCAGCTCCTCGAGACTCATTTCCTCTACTAACATTTGGGATATCTCTAATGAGTCCATCCTTTCTTACATCCATTTGTTTCCCATGCATTTTCTTTGGTTCTCCATCCTCTAATCTTAACTTTTCTTCTTTTCATCACTTGCATCCTCTCATAGTGCAAACCCTCTTCTTTTTCTATTTCAATAACACTCAATATCAATTTTGTTGTTCTTAATATTTGAGTTATTTCATATAGTCTTCCAATAATGTCGTTATCTTCTCTTTTGGAGGCATCTTGACACTCTTTATCAATCAAATTGTAATATCTTTAATTACAATATTATGTAGATAAGGTACACTCTCACAAACTAGATTTGAAATGAGCTATGATACCAACTAATGTAATCAAGGATGGGGTGTCAATCGAACAACAACCCATTCCTTATATCCATGGACCAACCTTAATCAAGTATGGGCTCCCACCCATGTGTACACTTAAAACAAGGGACTAAGATCACTCTTTATTCACTATTAATAATGAATTATAGATTTGGACGACACACACAAGATTAATATTCCTTTCCATTACACACATGGAGAGGAGAATACAATATTGGTCATGTTGTGGGCTTGAATTCTAATTTTGCACCTCTTTTTTTCTTTTTGAACTAGTTCCTTGTTTACCTTGACAACATGAATTCTACTATATATTTCTCCAACTAATTCCTCTCGATATCCTCTCCGCACAAGGATTGTCTCTTCAAAATCCCTCCTTGAAAACATTCTAAAATGAAAATTATCATTATGATCATTACTCTATGTATGTGTTAGTAATGGGAAAAATAATTTATTTATGTAGTCCAACATTGACAAAAACATTAGGGCCGTTTGAAAATTGTTGCATTAGTTATGTAACCACCACCTATAATAACACATGGTTTTGGAACAGGAAAAAGAACACCATGTTTTCGTCTTATTGCATGACAAAACCACTTTTATTTTTCTTCATGAATTTGGTTGTGGTTCGAGATGCTTCCTTGAACCTCTCCGAATTGTCCTTCACATGGCAATGAAACAAACTTGAGAATTAAAGACAACAAAACTATCTCATTTCGGTTGATACAAGACTACCAATTAACTTAAATGATCCAACATCAATAGACCAAGAGATATCCTTCCTTAAGAGAAGATATAAAGAAATCATCCAATAATAATAATAAATTTAGGGCTCAAATATCTATAGAAGGAAAGAATCTTATATCTCAATTTAGGGCAAGGAAAACTTTCCTATATACCCTATATGTTTCTCCCATCATAGGTGTGGAAAGTGGCTTTAGATATACAAATGTGGTTTATAGATATGGGCCGACCATCTATAGTTATTTTCTATGTGGGGAGAGGGCTACTAGCTGATATAGAGAGCCGCACCCCCCACTCCACACCCACTCTATGGCTCTAAAATTAAAATGTGTTGGGTTAATATGTGGTTCTTATTTACTTATAAGATTAAGGGTTAGTAATAATTAATATATTTAAATTTATTAATTAACATTAATGCACAAATCAAAATATACTATTATTAGAAATTTGTAAGATAGAATATTAGAAACGATTTTTAAGAAGCTAAAAACACAAGGAGGGTGCACTCAGCTGATTACAAACTCGGGAAGTTGATCGATAGTGTTGTGTGATTGTACAAGTTGGAAATGATAATGTGGGAGTGAAAACTAATTAGGGATGAAACCGTTAGGGTTGTATGGAACCATTATACTATTTTTACTTGGTGAATGGTTTTGTACGAAGATGAGATGATGTTCTCCAACTATTTGTTCCTACACGACCCTTTAAAATATACCTTGTTGTGAAACCCCTAGGTGTTGTACATGTGTGAAACCTTTTATATGATCTCGAAATAGCTTAAAATATCAACCATGGTAGGAAACCCTACAAAAAGTTTAGTGGTTGGGTAGAAGTTCAATTCATACACCTCCTACATTGGAAATACTCGAAGAGGCCTCAAACCACACCTATTTCTCCACCTAGCATGCCATGTCTATATAGATGCTACTAAATTTGGAAATTTGATCTCTTGATAATGTAGGAATGGCTTGGCATGCTTTAACTTGACTTATCTTGGATGGTCTCGGTTTGGGAAGCATGACTCTATAATCTGGTTGAGTGTGCTTTAGAATTTTGTAAGGGTTGCTCCTAGAGTGTACCGCTATTTTTTTAGGAATTTAAAAGAGCTTAGAGTGCTTTATAAATGATATTTGCAATGGGTGCCCTTGAAAGTGCCATGTGAGTAAATGAGTGAATTTAAATTTCTTATATAGGGGTTTGTAGTTATAATTTTACATTAAGGTCGAACCATGAGGAGAGTATTAACTCGTAAAAAGCTATCAAATTGATAAATTGATTGTTGGGTGGTTGGGGATGAAACCACCAGTTTCAAACCAAAACATTTGGCAATCCCATTGAAGTGAGGAGTTAGAAACTTATGGGCACGACACTTGGAAGTTATAGGTTGATGTAATCAATATTGTGAGCGGTTGAGAAACACTATTAAGAAGAACAATTCATGGGACAGCATAAACATTAAACTTGCTGTGTGCACAAATCATGATTTAGGGATAAAGCCAATATTGTCATATTTCCTAATGATAAGTTTTCAAATTCATGTACCTAAATTTTTCCCCATTTAAGTATGAAAGTAAAACACTAGGAAAAGAAGTAAAACACTTTATTTTCACTTGAGGTGCTTGATTTGTTTGAATAAGCATGAAAAGTAAAATCTGTAACATAAAGTGTAGCCAATGTCCATATAAAGATTTTAACTTTAAGTCATATTTGAAAATGTAATTGAAACTTGTAAATTTGTAAAGTAAACAAAGAAAAGAAGGAATACACTTATTTTCCTAATGATAAGATTTTGAAATTGCATAGAGAGATGGACCTAATGATTTTTGGGGTGATTACTATTTTTTTTTATGGAAATGCCAAATCTACAAGGTAATTGGGTGTCACTTGATCCAACACCAAAATAAGGGTGTCGCGGGGCTTTTAGTTGCCCCAAGAACATTTTAAAACAAGAAGGGGTGTCACAAGACTTTCTAGTCACCCCAAAAGCATGCTTGAAAGAGTAAGAAGAAGGGTGTTATATGGATTTCTAGTTGCCCCTAAATATTCTTCCCACATACCACACCATTGCAAATGGGTCTCAGGCCCATGTGTATAATATAAAACACATTAAAAGGGAATAAAGTATACTCATGCCCCCACTCGTGATGCCCCATGTGTATTAAGTATGCAATGCTGAATATAGAATAAGAAGGAGGCCCATTCCCACCTAACCCCATACCATATAGTGTAAAGGTTATTAATATACACACATTTAAAAGGGAAAAAATTAGACTCATGCCCCCACATTCTATACAAATTGTAGTAAAAATCTTCCCGTGGACCATGCCAATTATCCTTGGATTTGTATAAGAAACCGCAAAATTTTGCATGTTCCATAAAATGTTGAATTTGCCACTAAAAATTACCCATGAAGAAACTATCCATCTTGGATAAAAATGTCTATCGGTTCCATCCCCTAATGGATGGTTTTTTACATGTGTAAATTCTGAACAAAGTTTTGTATTTTTCTTGTTCCTTGTGTATTTGTATTATTTTTATTCTATTTTGATTCATGTGTTTTTGCATGATGTGTGAATTACATAGATTTTGGTGTGATAACCCTATTGAATTCAATTTATTTTGAGGTGAGTGGGATGTGAAAATAGATCACCGATGCGGATCATATAGGACCATGAATACCTCAAACAACTCAATTAGTTCCACTCCTCAATTCTATCATAGTTAACTAGTAGCATATTTGTTCTTCTCAACCCAAGAGATCCCTAGAACTTGAAAATTGGGCTTGAAATGATCAAAGAGAGTGAGGTTGATCCTCCAATAGGTTTCTTATATTCTAACCTATCCAACACACTCAATGAATTGATTCAAAACTCTCACTTTTGATTGTCTTGACCACTTTTGCAAAAATTTGTCAAATAGCCTCTCAAGAACTATGTGGATGGATTGGTGTGAGCTAAGGTGATCCAAAAGGTGTTTGATAAAGGTAATGATAGTTTTGAGCACCCTTTACTGATTTACTGGTGTGATAAAATTCATTTGATTCAAATCTTTAAGCAACCACTACTTCCTTTACAACTCACTCTTAAAGCCTAGTTTTTCCAACTAGCCCTAGCACAAATGAAAGTCTAAGATTAAATCTTGATTAAGGGACTCTCTTTATCAATCGAGGATTTTTCAGCTACCCATTTGGATGTAAATTTTTAGAGAAAAGTTTCACCTTATGTTTCTTCGTGATATGTGCTTCAATTCCACACTTCTAGCCTCTAAATCGGGCCTTCTCGATTCAACAAGTACCTAAGAGAAAACCATCATGAAAAATTCCATGAGGTGACCATTTTTGTCTTGTATCCCTTACAAACACTTATAACACACCTTCACCGTTATTTCTACAAATTTTCAACCAATTTCAAGGGTATAGTTGAGAAATATTCGAGGTTTTACTCTAGATACCCTAACCGTGTCATGTGCAGGCTCGAGAAGGCTTATCTAACTATAAATCATTCTAGGTATCGATTCAAGGCTCCTAATTTGTTATGGAAGTCTGTGTCAATGGTGTGAAAAATAAAATATTACCATTAGGATTTGATGGTCACTAACTCCATGTTTGCATTTGAAAATCCTCCTGTCCTGGTTTAGGAAAACAGGGTAACAAGTAACAATTTAAAGTTTCTTGAAGAGATCATGGATTTTCTTCTTCAATTAAGACCAAGGAACCCCTAAGACTTGAGAAACACTCCCTTGATAATCCCAAACCTCCAAAGCATACACCTTTCTTCCCCGATATGGCCTTCAATTACCTTGAAATCTTACTTATGGTTACAAATTTTCTCTCGCTATAGTTGTTTGAGACTCAAGTGTGCACTTACAATCATGGTATCAATTTCCTTAATCAATATTCATACACACACACATTGGATTAAACCTATTACTTACCTATTCCATCAATGTCTCACACTATATCTGTCATACATAGAAAGCTGTATATATAGTCTTTAAAGCGTGAAAGAAAATGGAAAATCAGTAACCCTCAAAATTTTAGAGCTCCAAAAATGCTTATGTTAATTGATCAATGCCAAGAAACAGTTACAAAGTGCCTCAAATACCTTCTTGCTCAAATTCTTCCACATAACTGACCACCATGATTTTATGATCAAGTCATATGAGGGGGCTACATAACAAGAAGGGCTTAAGTGACAACTTGAAGCTAATATGACCAATCTTACCTCAACAAGAGCCCTAAAAAACACACCTAATGCCAAAGATGACCTAAAAATATGTTGAAGACACACTAGGGTCATAATATAAGACAAGAAATCCAAAATTGGCATATAGGAGGTTCAAAAATTCAAATTGACAAATTAGAGGGAAATCCACTATTTGAAATTTAAACTTCTTGAACCCATAAAACCAAAATTGAATGACACTTAGACTCCTAAAGGACCTTTACAAGCCAAAATTGATTATACTAACCCTAGATTAGCTCCTGAAGTGATGCCCCTACATCATACTCTTGAGGGGAAAAGAAGTCTTCTCATGATTATTTGCTTGCAAGCTTGGTGCTTCTTCTTTCTTTCTTTGTTTCCAAATGCATATGGGGTTTTGGAAGTGATCTTCAACTGAACTCCTTGCTTGTTTCATCTTCTTTAGTTGTGCTATATTCTTCTCAAGATATTCCATGCTTGAGTTAGTTTCCTTCATGAGTTCATTAACTGTAATAGGACTGTATATTGTCCTTTCCACCTTTGACTGAGATTGTGCCCTTATTTCATCTTCACTTATGATATTTCCTCAAGTTATGTGACTGATACATTGTATTTGACACCTTCTCTTTTTGTATTTCTTCCTAGGTCCCATGTCATGTTCTTGCTTCCTCTATTGGCTTCTAATACTCTTATTTTCTTGTCTTCCATCTCTATCCCTTGTATCCTAAAATTTTCAATACCTGCAACACATATAATGTCTTCTTCATATTTTATTTTCTTCTCCACCTTGAACTATACTTTACCTTGATATATTCACTATTTGTTTTTTCTTTTTGGCTTGTTAGTTGTTTTAAGCCATCTATCCTTTGTTGAGATTCTTGATGTTGTCTTCTTGTGTCCATCACCCTGTACTCTTGCTTCATTTCAATCCACATCAACTCATTCTTTTCCCTGCACAACTTTGTCCTCTTAACTATGCCTTTCTTCTTTTCCTCTTGATTCTTGATCTCTAGCACCCTTTGTAGAAGAATATCCATACTTTCTTGCTCATATCTGTTTTGTGCAATAAAAATCCTTCCTTTTGTGTTCTCACAAGCTTTATGTTCATCTTCATTTATCAACAAGGTCGCACTACCTCTCCCCTTGTTTTTCTCAAATCATCATGTTCATATTTTTTATTCTTCCCAAAAATTTCTCTTGTTTGTTTGTTATCATTCTCTAAATATATACCTGCAATGAGCTCTTGTGTAGGCCCAAAACCTTCTCTATTCAAAACACCTATCATCATCTTGTCTTTCTCTTCTTCTTTGAACTCATATGTGAGTTCCTTTGCTGCTTCTTACCTTCATATTGTCCTTGCATGGAGTCAAATAACTCTTCAATTCTCTACAATTCTTTGTTCAATGTAAGAATATCCTCTTCATCTATTCCTTCATCAAATTTTGGACCATATTGCCCTTCCTCTTGTACATTACTTTCATTCTCCTTAGTCTCATTCTTTATCTCAAAATCATCATTTAAATCACTACTTAACTCACTATATTTCTTACCTTTTTCATGTTCTTCATCACAATGTTTTAGATTCTTTGACTGCTCCATCATCTTCTTGCTCTTGACTGCTTCCTTCATGGATTTTGGTTCTCTTTCTTTCCTCTTATCATCTTCATTCATCTTTTCTTTGCCTTTCACTATCCATACCCTTCTTTACATTTTCTTGAGCTGAGTTTCTAATCTTATTTGACCTTCTTTTCTTGATTCACAAATTGTCCTTTGTTCCTTGACTTCTTCTTGCTTTTCCTTACTAGTCATTGGCTTGAATTTCTCCTTGTTCTTGTTCCCTAAACCTGCAATCATCTATTGTTCATACATTCTTTGTATGTCTTCTTTCTCTATACATGTATACACACATTCACACAAGTTATTAGAAACAAAATATGGAGCTTCTTTGGCTCCTTCAAATTATTCTTCCTTTTGTCTTGTATTTTCTCCACCACAACTATATTCTTCATCAAATTAGGTACTTTGTACCCAAAATCTTATTGCTTTTTATAAAATATCTTCACTTTTTGTTACTCTATTCTCTTTTATTTAATCTTCTTTATTTGACTTCCTCTTCTTCATATCTTCGTTTTCTCTAATGTTCTCTTCAATAAGAACATGTTTTTCAACTTCTTCACATTGCTCACTAGACAATTTCATCCTTCTTTGACCTCTATGGGCTGTCCTCTCTCTTCTTCTCATCACTCTTCTCTTGTTTCTCTCCATTATCCATATAAGTGGCCATTTCACTTTCTTCTTGATCACCACTCCAAATTCTTGATGATCCTTATCTTCCATACTTCCAACCACTATTATCACTTGTTCTACATCTCTTCTCAAAATTTTTAGCTCTTCTTACATCCATATCTCTCTTATTCTTATCATATATTTCTTATTTTTTCTTCTCTTTCTCTTTCTTCGGTGGCATATGAACTCAACCAACTAGCTATCATCTTCACTTTTTTTTCCATTCTCTCTCTCTCTCTCTCTCTCTCTCTCTCTCTCGACAAGTCTTTTCACATTTCCACTAATCTACACTTCACCTAGGTCTCACTTGAATTTTGGTGCTTTCTCTTTGTTTCACCTCAAAGTATGCGATAAAATAGATAAGGTAACAATCAAGGAGGAATACATATGATTATGTAGATGGTATGCACACATTACTAAATTTTTGATCCAAGCTGATCGTGAAGAGATTCCCTTTGGCTAGGAGGAACAACCTATATAAGAAACAAAACAAGACCACCAAATGATGTTAAATAGCAAATGAAAGTGGACTGCCTAGCGATTTCTAGTTCCGGGAAGTGTGATACTTCTTAGATGGTTGTCAATCCATTGTTTTATTTAAATTAAGGAAAGTAAATACGAGAAATAAAGGTCCTATTGTTAACACTTTGATTTAGGTATCTCAAATGTTATCAACACACTAGATTAAATAGAATATTGAAATACAAAATAATCTAGCATTAGGCAAGGTATGTTTCTAGTTGGGGAAGGTCACAGAGGTGTTAGGTAAGGTCACTGGGGTATATGGTAAGGTCTGGATGGAATTTGGTGGAGTTATGGGTTGTTTGGTGGAGGTTTAGAAAAACACAAAGACCGCCATTGGTAAAGAGTGACCGACTTGACAGTTAAGGTGACAAACATTGGTAGGGGAAATTTGGTAGTAATTAAGTAAAAATAGTTTAAATTTTCTTTGTGATTGCGCAAAGAATGAAGGGAGAGTGGTTGGGTTTGTAATATTACCAGGAAGACTCATGAATGTATAGAAGGAAGGTACAGAGAGCCAAAAGTTTGTAGGTGGTTGGGTTGATGGATTGGTGAGAAGGTGTAGATAAAGGAATACAAGGAGAAGTAAAATATAATGAAGGAGGTAATGGATCTAAACTTTAAGCAAGCATGAAATGATTAAAATCACGTATACTTACTTGTATTTGTAGATATAGTAGGTAAAGGGGGATGATGGTTGATTCGTGAAGAGCTTCTGTGTTCAGTGCCATGGAAATACTCCTAGAGTGTCCCGTGAATATTCTAATGCCTTGGGATAAGAGCCGATGCTTGTTTGGGCTGTGGTTGAGTATTTTGTGTCGTCTGGATGCTGAGAGGCTTTTGATTCATGCTTGAATGCAATAGTTCTCCCAAAACTAAAAATCACCAACCTAGGTAAAGGTTGCAAAATTGTATATAAAGTAACCGATGATGGTTAGGTGACCGGCGTTGGTCAAGGAATAACCGACGTCGGTTAAGGTGGGAAAATATCGTTTACCAAAAATAGGTAGATCTTCCCAGATTTGGCATGCTTTCTCATTGAGTCCACTTAGGAAAGTGGAGTTCACGTGAGAGAAGGCAAGAAGAACTTAGAAAAGGTCTAGTTAGGTTTAGGAAGAAGTCTTAGTTAGTTAGGTCAAGTTAGTGAATCAACACTAGAAGTGATGAATCATTTCGAGAGTGATGGCTCTGTCATTGGAGTTAAATGCCCCTAGAATGGGTCCAAGGTGAGGGGAGGTGTGAGGGTGAAATTAATTTAATTAAAATAATTAAATTAATTAATAATGTGAAGGTGAATAATTAATAATGGGGCGATGGTGTCATGATTAATTAAATATATTATGTTAATTGATTGAAGGGGACCAAGGGGAGTGTGACCCAAATTTGGTGTCTACAATCTTCTCTATCTTCCTTTCACTTTCTTATCAATTTCTTCTCCTTATCCACTCGATACTATTATGATGTAGAGCATCTAGGACCATTAATACCTCAAACAAATCAATTAGTTCCACTCATCAATTCTATCACAATTAACTAGTAGCATACTTATTTTTCTCAACCTAAGAGATCTTTAGAACTTGAAAATTTGGCTTCAAATGATCAAAGAGAGTGGGTTGATCCTCCAACAGTTTCTTAGATTCTAACCTAGCCAACACACTCAATGAATTGATTCAAATCTCTCACTTTTGAATATCCCTAATCACCTCTATAAAAGTTGTCAAATAACCTCTCAAGAACTATGTGGATGAATTGGTGTGAGATAAGGTGATCCACAAGGTATCTAGAAAATGTAGTAATATTTTGAGTACCCTTTATTAAGTTAAAAGTGTGATAAAATTCATTTTATTCAAATCTTTAAGAAATCACTACTTCCTTTACAACTCACTCTTGAAGCCTAGTTTTTCCAACTAGCCCTAACTTAAATGAAAGTTTGAGATAAATTTTATTAAAGGACTATCTTTATCAACTAAGGACTATTTAAACTACCCATTTGGGTCTAAATTTTTAGATAAAAGTTTCACCTTAGGTTTCTTTGTGATATGTGCTTCAATTCCATACTTTTAGCCTCTAAATCAGGGCCTTCTCAAACTCGCTACCTGCCTCGAGAGCCAACTATCATGAAAATATTCCATGAGGTGACCATTTTTGCTCTTGTATCCTTACAAACACTTAAAACACAACTTCAATCTTCTTCCTAAAATTTTCAACCAATTTCAAGAGTGTAGTAAAAAATATTGGAGGTTTACCTCAGAAACCCTAATCATATCATGTGCAGCCCGAGAAGGCTTATCTAGCTATAACTCTCTCTGGGTATCGATTCAAGGCTCCTAATTTTTCATGGAGGTCTATATCAATGGTGTGAAAAATAAAATCTTACTAGTAGGATTTGTTGGTCACTAATCTCGTGTTTGCATTTGAAAACCCTCCTGCCTTGGTTTAGGAAAACATGGTAAGAACTAATGATTCAAAGTTTCTTCAAAGTGGTCATGGTTTTGCTTCTTAAATCAAGACCGGGGAACCCGTAAGACCTAAGAAACACTCCCTTGAAAATACCACACCTTCAGCATACACCTTTCTTCCCGACATGGCCTTAATTACCTTGAAATATCACACACACACACACACACACACACACACACACACACACACACACACACACACACACACACACACACACACACACACACACACACACACACACACACACACACAAAGGAGTAAACCTATTATTTACCTATTCCATCAATGCCTTGCTCAATATCTATCATCCATTGCTTAAAATCTGCATAATATAGTCTTTAAACTGTGAAAGAAAATGGAAAATCAGAACCCTCAAACTTTTGGAGCTCCAAAATTCTTATGTTCATTGATCAATGCCAAGAAATAGTTACAAATTGCATCCAATACCTCCTTTCTTGAATTCTTCCACATAACTAACCACCATGGTTTGATGATCAAGTCATATGAGTGGGCTATATAACAAGAAGGACTTACGTGACAACTTGAAGCTAATATGACCAATATTACCTCATTAAGAGTCCTAAAAAAACCTATTGCCAAATATGACCTAAAAATATGTTTAAGACACACTAGGGTCACAATACAAGACAAGAAAGCCAAAATTGGCATAAAGGAGGTTCAAAAATTCAAATAGACAAATTGGAGGGAAACTCCACTATTTGAAATTTAAACTTTTGAACCTATCAAACCAAAATTGAATGACACCTAGGACTCCTAAATGACCTTTACAAGAAAAAACTTATTATAATAACCCTAGACTAGTTCTGGAGTGATTCCCTGCATCAATCGCTAAACTCAAAATAAATGATGCGTCCATGTCAAATGTAGTAGATAGTCAATGTTGGCTCACATTGAGGGCTTGTTTTAGGTGGCCACCATATAGATCTTGTTCTTGTAAAAGAGTGCATGGTAGAAACCACGACATAAAGATAAAACACATAAAGCATACTAACAAACAATTATAGAGGAAACAAACATATAAGTAAACACACATAAATACAAACAAGCATACAAGTATGTAAGCATGTCAACAAAAAAGTACACAAGTAATGTCACATATGTTAGTCATAACAAAAGCAAAGAGCTACAAACAAGAGACACATGAGTGTTGCATACACAAACAAGCATGAGAAAAAAACAACAAATGGCATAAACAAGGGACAACAAATGATCTGTAAATTGCCACTTTTAAACAATAAACAAATCCTATCTTAGTGATAATGAATGAACAACTAGCTAAGATTCTTATTATCCAATATGTTATGCAAGAATCATTCACACGATAATGAAATTGAGAGATGAAAGACAAGGAGACAAGAATTTTATCCTAGAGAAATACAATGTGGAAAAACATCTAGTTTGGTAAGCAATTGTTTCCCTTCACTATGTAAATCTCTAATAATCCACATGTTCATTGCAAAAGATGACCTTCAAGAAGGATTCAAGCTCCCTCTACTTGCATTACTTGCTTACAATCCTCAACAAGAAAGAACTCAACTGTCTATGAACAAAACAATAATAATTAAGACTTTCTCCTTTGCTCAAACTTAAATTTCACTCCAAATCACTTGCATAGAAGAGTAAATGTGCTTACATTTATAGTTTTTTTTCCCAAATATGAAAGGAGAGGAGAAATGAACCGGTTTAGGAATTTCAAATATTTGCAACTATTCAGATTCTCATTTTGGATTCATGGGGATAGAATCGTTGTTGTTTGCAAGAGGTGGTGGTGCAACCGTTGTGGAAGTTACATGACTATTAGTTCCTGGTGGTCATCCCACAATCGCTGCGGTGGCCAGATAACCACTACTCTTTGAAAGAGCAGTGGTTTCGTAAATGCCGCACCATCAATACACATAACAAAACAAGAAATGGATTTTTTGTCATTCAAAGGTGTTTGGATTGTCATCAACATGACTTAACCATTTTCCAAAACAATGAACATGTTGAGGGTATGTTTTGCAAGTTTCAATAAGAGAATACATAGAATTGGGTACTTCTAGATCCATTTTGGAATACTAAAGTGTTGCAAAAATAATTACTGAGAAAAAAACATAGGTTGCGATACATGAAAGCAAACATACAAGAAAATTAGTGAATACAATAGTAAAAATTATCTTAGAGGCACATAGGGAAAGATATGCTACAATTTATAAAGCACATGTATTAGTTGAAGTAGTCCAAATAAATAACATAGAGCACAATATAGAAAATTATTATATTAAGAATGTGAAATAGCATTATGTAATGAATAAATAACATTTGATAGCGTAAGATATGCCCCTAGATGTTGAAGGGCCATTGGGTAAGAGGAGAGATCTAGAGTCTAAATAGTGAATAGTCTTGTGTATGTCCCACATCATAATCAAATAACTTGTGAATGCGTGTGTAAAGAGTATACAAAATATGATGTCTATTAAACCATATGGAAAAAAAAGTGCAAAGTAAATAACTAACAAATGAAGTCATGTGCAAGTCTTAATTTTGTATTATAATAATATATGAATGTTTTGTGCTTATTCGATTATTTAAATGTTTTTGTGTTTTTGAAATTTTGTATAATAGTAAGATCTAAAGTAAGAGCTATCCTATGATAAGGTCTAGAAGGTAAGGAGGGAATCTTGTAAGTGTAGGAGACATGGGTCTCAATAATGTATCACAAAGGATATGATTAGGAGGTAGTGCTTAAAGCTACAAATATAAAACATGTATATTAGGTACAATCCCTATGGAAAGGGCCTCTGGAGGATATCTATATGAGATAGAACTTGTAAATGTGACACAAATAGGCTTATGTGTCATAAACATAGAATTTTATGCCAACAACTACAACAATAGGGGAAATGGATGTTTAAGTGGTCTCTTGAATCCTAATATATCGATTACAAAAGGTATCCTTAATATGTTGAAAAGATTGGAAATAGTAGTGTTAAGCTCATACATCCATGGGTATCGAGGAAATGGGTTACATATTCAAAGAATATCAATGAAAATGATAAGTGTAGCCATGGTAAGGGATTCCATTATAATATGAAGGCGAATGTATTTAAAGACTTTAACTTCTTGTAGACAAAAATACGCAAGGAGTGATTCTACTGAAAATATCTCATATAATTTTTTATAGTATTATACAAGACCTCATGCATTCCATGAGATAATTTTCATAAGGAGGGTCCATTTGTAGCTCCCTTATTATTCTTCAAACCCTTTCCTCGATATCTAACATTGCAAACTTGTTACTCAATAAAGGATAATGGTTTGATAGACTCAAATAATATAGAATAGTGGAGAAGTGCTTAGCCCTATTATCTCCCGATGGTAAATTTCCACCGGTGATAGGTGTCCTCCCTTGAGAACCTAGAGGGTGGAGGCTTGGATGCAAGTATCCTAACATTGTAAGCAAGAATTTGAGCAATAAAAACAAAATAAGATTGACTCTAATAAGTAGAAATAGGAGGGGGATTTTATCTTTTTAACATATTACAAGGGTGAAAAATAATAACTTTTGACCTACTTGGTGGCCAACAATATTTTAAAATCTAGTTGGTAAATAAATCTTTGAAACTACTTTTAAAAGATCAAGTAAATTATGGATCAATAGCTCCTTGATACGTTTAAGCTCTTAAAAATACATGTTTGGTAATTTTATATGTGTTTGGTCAAGTTTTGGTTGTCAAACATATTTTGTTGAAGGTACAAAAAGTGCAAAAAAGTGGGACACAATTATATTCTTTGACCCACAACTTAACATTACTAATGGGGTTAAATACCTTTGGTTTTTTATTCCCAATGATAATTTTCTTATTACCGAATATTGTCTAGTTTCCATTATCTTTAGTGTTATCACTTTTTGGATTGTCAACATAGGATTTGGGTAGTCCATGAGCATACAAACAAAAATTATATGGTCCATGGATTAACAACAAAAGTAATTTTTGGAAAATTGGTGTCGACCAATTTCTATGCAAAACACTCAAAACCTTCTTACATTTCAGAGACGCTTTCAAGTCTTTTATGAGGTAAACCTCAACACATATTTGCTTGTTTGACCGAGTTGAGTAAAAACATTCAATTTCATGACAAGACACAAAACTTATGGGTTGAACTATTTTGTATAAAAGACTAACAATATGACTGAAAACCCATGGTGTTCCACACATACAAGGACTTTAAGTGAGGGTAATTCAAAAACTTAAAATCTTGTGTTCATCATGTTCATCATGAGGTTTTTGTGTATGAACCAACATGTGCAAGGATTTGCACATGTTCCACTTCCTTATAGGAACACATAAAAAAAAGTGGAAAAGATTTGAATCCTCCTATTTTAATGCCATAATTTTACCATCGATGTTTAACCAAGGCTTGATAATTTTGTTTTGAAGGGATACATTCAACATAATACGAAATAATAATATTTTATTCAAAATACTTATAAAAATATTTTACAACATCAATATAGAATGCACATTTACAAATTGATGAGAAATATTAGAAACAAATCATCTCGTCATAAACTTTTGATATAAACTTATGAGCTCATTAGGGTGTCATACACTGCTAACAACAAAAATATTTTTCTAGTTGTATTACAACCATATTTAAATCCAAAAACCAACCCAAAGGGTAGGGTTGGACGCTAAAATAAATGTAAACAACCTAAAAATTATCGTAGAGCTAGTATGGTGGCTCAACTGGGATTTGACAAGACAACATGACTTAACACAATCATGCAAAACCCTATAATTTTTGGGAAGAACTCTAAGTGCACATGGGAATGGGATTGGGTCGATAATATCATAGACTATATGTTTAGTGTGGTTCACAATGTGATGTTCAACCCCTACACGTGTAGGTATCTCATGTCCAATTTTAGGCTCCCAAGATCCCATGGAAATAGAACCTTGGACAATGGTACAAAACTTATTATTTCCCACCATTAGCCCCAAGCTCATTGGAAATAACTTAAATTTATTAAAAAATTCATTTGAATTAACTATATTTCATGGTAAATATTAGTAACATTATGAGTTAATAACTAGAGAAATTAGAATTTTGAAATAAAAACTTGTAAAGTCAAAACTTATTTGTAGATCTAAGATCCTATAGTAAAACTATATGTTAATAATTATAATTTTCTAAAGACCCAAACTTGCAACATAAACATATTATGAAAATATAAAAATGTAAAACAATTATACAAAGGTATATATAGAGACTATATTTTTGCAGGTGGTATTTATTAGTCATAAAATTGTATTATTTTGGTGCATTTTGTGTTTTTAGATTGATAATGTTTTTTTGAATGTTTACTCTTGTGGTCTTCCTCGTGTTTGCACATATTTTTTGATATTTCCCCTAGAACCATATAGTTACAATTTTGGGTCCATTAGATTCATATTTATATGGTCATGTACCCCCAAAAATCATGAGCACACTATTTTATGAGACTTTGTTATATGGGCCCTTCTTACCCTTATTTGGGTCCTTGAGGTTTTTGGGCCCTTTTTGTTTATTTTTCCATTATTGAGTGTTAGATTGTGTGCCAATATGTTCTTAGTTTAAATGAAAGAAATGTTAGGAATTATTTGTTAGTGCTCCATGTCAATGGGTTAAGTATATTATTTGTGTGTGTAATACATGTATGCTTATGTAAATGAGTTATTTAATAAACAACTCGAGTAAGAATAATGATGGTTGAAACCACTCACGTAGATGAAATTTGTGGAAATGGTTCTCCTTGAATATGGGATCTACCTCTCTTATGTATTTGTAAACATCCCCATTGAATTCAATAGAAGATCAATACTTTTGTGTGTTTAATAAGTGTGAATCTTTGACCAAATTTTTATTTGGTATTAGGGTGAGGAGGTGTCCAATATGAGATTTTGAGTAGTAAATAAGGGAAATGTATACTCCATGGTTTCCCATCTGATTGGATTTTGTTATTATGTGGAATATTACGATTAGTCGGTTGAACTTAATTTGTAATAGTATTTTAGTAAGTTAGTATTTTTGTGCCCTATCTTCAATTTTCCCTAGCTTGCGATTTGAATTCTCCACACCAAACAAATGGTTGAACGCAACATTCCTCCATTATTTTCCCATAAAATTAAACCCTCAATAGAATACAATGACATACTCATACATAAAAGAGACACTTCTAGTTACACAGATCCATGCAAGTACCGACTATCCTTGTTTGGCTTTACTTAGGTTCAAATTGTTTTAGAAAGACATGATGTTGATGTGTTACATCCATATCCAAATGGTTCAATCCATATATTCTTTTCATTCATTATAAATAAACCTTCTACGGTCGATTATCACATCATTCAAAACTTTTTGCACGAACTGCGTATGCATTAATAGGTCTCTACTCGCATCACATCACCTATAGATTTATCAATACCAAGATTTATGCATATGGTAATGGTTTAATTATCATTTATTTTGTTACATAGATCTCGTTTCCAATTCTCAACCTCTCATAAGATCAATTTTTCATGATCTATTAGAGTAGGTTGTTTACCTTAGCTCATGTTCACCTAGGTACTTTATTTACCTTCTCTTTTATTTATCCTCACCCACTTATGTGTGGATATTTATTTTATCTTATTTAGATATTATGAGGATATTATCTAGTTGTTAGGTATAGTTCTTTCCTTGATCTATGGTCTTGACTAGTTCTTTGTTGTCTAGTTATTTCCTAGATATATGGTCTTGACTAGTTCTTTCCTTGATTTATGGTTTGATCTATGGCCTTGATTAGTTCTTAGATTGATCTTCCTTTCCTATATAAGAAAGGATCCTTCTCATTGTACTACATAGAGTTCCATAATAATATATGATATTGTTGTTCATTTGTTTGCAAAGGTTTTTGTAAATTTATTCTAGTGAATTGCTTTCAGCTTATTGAGTGTGATGTTTTATTATAATATGAGTTATTTGTGGCTTAGAATGATCTTTTACCATTCTTTTTATAATATCATAGTTTTAGATACTGTAGACATTCATATGTATGTTTTATTTTACAAAAATGGTTTTTATATTTATATATTCATAATTTCTTAGTATTTTGTTGTAGCATACATTTTTATTTAAAACGGAGGGTTCCATTGGATTTAGAAGGTGGAAAAACCCCAAAAATGATAATAAAATCAGCCATTAACGAAGACAATATTTTTGATGTTTTTTTTTTGGAGAGGTGGATGCATGTACAAATCGCTTGAAATCCATGTTAGTGAGGTAGAAGGTCAAGAAATACGATTTCTATAATTTTTTTGTTAGGTATTGGGTTTTTAATCTATTTTGTAGAGTTCCTATTTGGCGAGGATATGACGTTTTTTTAGATGGGCGTGTTTCCTTATTATACACACACGATTCTGTGTTTGAATCATGCGAGTTTTGGAAATCTTGAGACTATTATTTTGGGCGCGGCAAGCCATTTTTGTACAACCTAGAAATGGAAAGCTTTTCCACATAAAAATCTTTAGCCTTTGGTCGTATGGTATGGTCATATGAGGGAATAAGCTTGTGATTCGTGTTAGTAGGTACTTAAGTAAAACCCCTTAATTTTTTTCAATGAGTGAAAGGAAAAAACACTTTATTTTCTATATAGTGCCAACTGAAATAAATATTTGAGAGAAAAATTAATAAGCTTATATATTTTGATCGGTAACTCATATTTGAGTATTGTTTTTCAAAAGTGCAATTTCTTTGTGCTTGTTCCATGAGAATTGTTGTTTTTAGAAACAAACTAAAATTATAAAGTTCCATATTGTAACATACACTCAATTATAAAGTGCCAAATCTGGGGGTCTTGTTGCATTCCTTGATTCTTGCATTTTTTTGGTGATTTTGAGAATGACATCTTTATCTACTTTTGCATTAGATCAAATTGAGCCATTAACAACACATAATTACCACACATGGAAACCAAGAATGGAAACAATCATTAAACACAAATTATTATGGGATTTAAATTCGTAGAACAATCAATGTTTACTAGAGAATATGAGAAATTTCAATACCAATGTAAATTTGATGAGTGTATGGGTTTGATAGGAACTTATGTAAGTGATAGTATTTTATTTCATTTGGAAAAATGTGACTCTCCTTTCAAAATATGGGAGAAATTGGAGGGATTATTTGGTAAGGTGGATCACATGAGAGCCATGCAACTTGAAATTGAGATCACCTCTCTTAGTCTTGAAGATTTTCCATCAATTATAGACTATCTTTCAAAGTTTAAACATTTGTTGACATAATTGAAGGTGAGTAGAAGAGATAAGAAAGATGAAGAGTGTTTTTATCTAATTCTATCCAAGTTGAGAGGTCCGTTACAAATCATTGCTTCTACATTTTTCTCTAGCACAAATGCCTTAGGTGACACATTCCAAATGCCTACCTTAGAAACATTTTGTGAAATAATTACTAGGGAAGAATCCAAATTGTCTAACCTTGAGTCTTCCACCTCTCAAAAGGAATTAGTAACATCTAATCCTAAGGGAAAGGGAAAACAAAAAGGTAAATCCAAGTTCACCCCTTCTCCATCTCAAAATTCTCCTAAACCCAAAGAAAACAACTCTAAACCCAAGGAGTCTTCTAAATCCAAGAATAAGTCTATCCTTTCATGCTCTTTTTGTGGGGGTAGTGGTCATGAAGAACATAAGTGTTACAAGAAAATGCAAGCCTTAGAGGATGCAGTCAAGAAACACAAAATATCTATCTCCACTCCACCTCCTTCCAATGAGCATGAAAAACACTTAATGTTGTCGGGAGATTGTAGTCAACAATTGCAGATAGTTGGGTTATAGATTATAGTTCTTCTCATCATATTATTTATTATAAAGAGTATTTTGTATCTCTAGGTTTGAGTTCTACTTCAAAAATTAAGGGTGGAGATTCTTCATTTCTTTCTATTAATGGAAAATGTGACATATACCTTGATAGTGGCAGTATCAAGATGCATTGTATGTTCCTAACATCACTACAAATTTTCTTTATGTATATCAAATTTGTCATTTTGGTCAAGGAAAAATAATGAATTTTACACCACAAGGGCAAAAGTAAAAACCATTTTGGATCCTCTTTCACTTGTTGTGCAAGGTATTTTTGATCATGGTTCTAGACTATATCACTTTAATGGTTTTGATGACACTTCCTCCATAGGGAAAATATTGGTTTCTCATGTAGATTGAGAGAGTAAGCTTTGGCACGAGAGATTTGGACATCTCAATTATACATATATTTGAAGAAGTTGAGCACTCATGGTATGGTTGATGGTCTTCCTAGAATTTTTTCTTGAGGGAGTTTGTCCTAGATATGCATTAGGGAAATAACACCAAGATTCATTCCCTAAGAATTTGTACAAAAACGCTTCTTTATCGCTTGAGCTTGTGCATAGTGAATTGATGGTTTTTCCTACCCCCTCTTTCAATGGAGCTAAGTATGCACTTACCTTTATTGATAATTTATTAAGGCGTACTTGAGTTTATTTTGTCAAGTACAAAAGTGATGTTTTACACACTTGAAAGTATTTAAGGATTTGTTTGAGAAACAATATTATAGTTACATAAAAAATATTTGCACTTATAATGGGGGAGTACTTCAACAAAGAGTTTTCTTATTTTTTAGTAACTCGTGATATTGTTCACCAACATTTTGTTCCTCATACTCCACAATAGAATGGTTTAAGAAAAGAAAAGAATAAAACTTTGAAGGAAATGGATAACTCGCATGATGCATTCTAGAGATTAACCTCCTATATAATGGGCGAAGCGATTAATTCAGACTTACACACCACACAAATGCCTCGAGCATTTGACTCAAGAGGAAGCTTGGTCCAAAACTAAGCTCGATGTCTCATTTTTTTGAGTCTTTGGGAGCTATGCTTTTGCCTTTGTGCCAAATAAGAAAAGGAAATCCTTGGATAAGATGAGAAAACCCTTGATCTTTGTAGAGTGTTGTTGGTAATGAAGGTATGATAGGTTTGGGTGGGTTGGGGTAGGTGTTTAGGTTGTTTTTTGGTAATTTTTGATAATGGGGGATGGGGGTTTCTATTTTTGGATGAAAATAGTGACCAATATCGAGTCGGGGTTAGCCGACATCGGTTACATTTTGTTGACATCGGTCGATAAAGGGTGATCGACACCGGTCAAAGTGACCGGCATCGGTCGAGGTGACCGATGTCAGTCACTATAAAAAGTGACTAGGGTAATGTAAAGGTAGTTGGGAAAGTTAAACAGGCGAGGAAGGGGTATAGTGAAGGTTAGTGTAGGTGGAAGAGTGTAAGGCACCATGTTGTAGGTGTGTGATAGGTATGTAGGGGAATGAATTAAGATATTGTGTAAGTATGATAAGGAGATAGTAGGTATTTAGGTGAAGTGGGTAAAGGGGTAGGTATTGGTAACTAGGTGAGGGGTAGGTATGAGTGATGTAGTTTGGGTATGAGAGGTGGGTAATAGGTGATTGGAGAGGGTCAGGTCTTGACAATGTTATTTTGGATGATGCAGCAAGAGATCATCGATGATGAGGGACAAAGTACCATACCTACTAGTACAAATGAAACATAACATAACAACGGAGGAGTGGGAGCACATGGCCGATGTTGGACTTAGTTCGATCAGGCGCTATAGGCGTATAGGTTGAGATCCTAGCTTGATGGTCACTCTCATTGACAAATGGGACTCTGCGACCAATACCTTTCACTTACCGATGGGTGAGATGATTGTCACCTTGGAGGATATTTATAGGATCTTGTGGCTTCCTATTGTAGGGGAGCTAGTGTATTCGATTTCCTCTGAGGCATTAGTGGAGCTGATAGTGGCAGTATTTGGTGAGGCGATGGGTCCATTGAACTATCATAGTGTGAGTTTGAGCCACGGGGACATGTATGTAGCCTACCCACATGAGACCATACTATGTGTGTTGATGATGGTGGTGCTTGGGATGTTTTGCACTTATGGATTCTAAGGGTGGGAGATTCCCCAAGAGGCGATGGGGGTACTACATGACATGATCGAGGAGTGGATACACTTTTCTTGGGCACCATATTTTCTAGTCAATTGTATAGGGAGCTATGAGCCTATGGTAGGTTGAGGAGGTTTGGTATGTGTTGCACATTCTTGTTACACTATTGGGCATATGAGCACATTGTTTGTATGCACCCAGTTGGATTACCACAACAGGATTGGTTCGAGGGTGGTTTGTACAAAGTAGGATTTAGGAGATGGGTACCAACCAAGGCATAACCAAGAGTGGACCGGGGCCACATGTGATGTTATATACTATAGGTGGATGTTGGAGGGCCTATCAATGGTAGATATCATGTGGTGACCATATGTTGATTATCCTTCAGAAAGAGGCATGGTTGAGGAGTTATAGGAGCTGAAATTACTTGAGATGGAATACAGGGGGTGACATGCTTAGGAGTATGAGATGATACCTATGGACAAGGTCAGATGACATATTAGAATATATCAGAATGTGCCCCCACATTTACCATAATATCGTAGATATGATGGAGAGACCCATGTCTCCACCATGTCTGAGTGTTCCCACACGGTAGGAGGAGTAGGTGTGGATACACGGATTGATGATGTGGACGTCACTGATGGATATATGGCAGTGGTGGGTGGCACAGTTATGAGTGGCACTGGCTGAGGCCAGGAAACCTAATTTAGTGATCATCATAGTGCAAAGGGATACATTACACAGTCAGGTGGCCTCGCTATAGGCAAAAATTATAGGGTTACGAGGACATTTGACAAGGTCACAGGTAGAGATAGCCACCTTGCAGGCATAGGTGGCGAGCCCACGAGCCCAGTAGCACATGTAGGCATCGGCTCTGCATTGCGGGGTGGAAATAGGGATGGAGGCAGGTATCCACCCTATAAGAACATGTGGCTAGTTTAAAGGGTCATTTGGCCACATTACACAGGCACATGTTATGGCCATGCAGCTAGCCCAGAGTAGTTACACAAGCACCAACACAAGCACGGGGACATGGTCCCAGAGTACGAGCACCGAACCATAACAAGGTACACTCTTGGTCAGGTAGAGTTCACAGGGGGAAATGAGGCCAATGACACCACCCCAAACCGTATCCATGGCAAGCTAAAGGATTCCCTGAATGAGGCTCACTATTATCAAGACCATCTAGCCACTGTAGGGATTGATGTGTCATCATATTTTGAAATCCGAGTCAATTGGAAGCTAGTGAGTGGACTAGATCCAGGAATCATAGGTCAGTAGCAAAAGGGGTGTCGACCCTAGAGATAGAGCCATGGTGAGGTTACTATCTCTCGGAGACCGGGCTTGATAGAGGGCCAAGAGGAGGAGAAAAGTGAGACTAGAGAGGAGGGCATCAGGTGGGGATGATTGGTCACTTGTATGTGATAGTGTACCATTATTTTTATTTTTGATATATATATCGGCCTGCGTGCAAAGATGTGAGATTGTACATGATATTTTTGATACACTAATATTTATTTATATATGTGTATATATGTATTGATACATAGAAACTCCCATTATATAGTTGATGATGTTTACTGGATGGATGATGTACTTGTTTTAATTTCCATTGTTATTATGTATTATGGAAACTAGTTGAATTAGGCATGATTGAGTCAAGGTCATGTAGGCATGATGGAGTCAAGTATATAGGCATGGTGGTTTAGGTCACATAGTCCTGGTGGAGTCAGGTATAGGCATGATGGAGTTTAGGTCATATAGGCATGGTGGAGTCAGGTATAGGCATGGTTGAGTTTAGGTCATATAGGCATGGTGGAGTCAAGGTATAGGCATGGTTGAGTTTAGGTCACATAGGCATGGTTGAGTCATATGTTTGCGTTTGATTTAATTTCCAAGTTATTGATATTATGGGAAATAAATGATAATGTATGTGCATGTTGTGGTTTAAATTTCCAAATAAATGATATCATGGAAAATGTTAAATGAGTTAGGTAGAAATATAGATATGGTGGTAAAATGATAAATGTGATGAAACAATGCATGTTTGTTGTGATATATTAATTTCCAAGTTTTTGTGTAAATGGAAACTAACTAGGGTAGAATGTGAATGAAAAGGGGGAAAATTAGTTAGGGGTAAGAGTGGTCGAGCTAACCTCCAAGGGCCCCATGCCCTCGAGAATGTTGCCTACATAGCCCCGACGAACAAGGGCCTCAAGAATGATGTAGTTCTCCCATAAGCTAGGGAAGAATAAGATGAGGATAGATGAATGGGTTGGTAGGTTTTAGGCATGATTGAGTCTAGGTCATTTTAGGCATGGTTGAGTATATGTTGAATAGGTATGGTTGAAATGATGTCATTTTAGGCATGGTTGAGTATAGGTTGAATAAGCGTTGGTGATGTTAGGTTGAATAGGCATGGGTGAGTTTGGTGGGAGAGGAATTCCTATAATTTAGGTGTGAAGGTCTAGTCCTATGAAGGAAGATCAATAAGTAAAAAAAGGGGTGAATGGTAAGAGGAGACAAAAAACCACCTAATCGGTAAGAACCACTATTAGTATATCATACCTAAGATTGGGTTATGAACATAAAACCCTAAAGAAATTACATGATTGACTATTCTAAGGGTGAAGAAGGTCACATGATCACAAAATGTTGCATGTGCGGCATGTCCCTTGAGTAGGTAGAAAATTAGAAAGGAAAGGAAGTGAGGTGAAAGAGTTTTTTTTAGCATAACCTGGTGTGAGACATCATGCCTCTTTGGCAAGACACCCATGATCAAAATAGGCAAGTC
Organism: Taxus wallichiana var. yunnanensis; assembly: GCA_018340775.1. Classification (NCBI taxonomy): domain Eukaryota; kingdom Viridiplantae; phylum Streptophyta; class Pinopsida; order Cupressales; family Taxaceae; genus Taxus; species Taxus wallichiana. The sequence goes on from CM031239.1 coordinate 1,047,483,893, forward strand.
CATGATGAAAAAGTTATCTGTTTCTTTTTGCTTTTGCTTTATATTGATTGATGTGGGAAGTCTATGTGGGATGAATATAATATCTCCTTGAGGTCTTTGTGAATTTGATCGATGCGGGAAGCTTCAAAATATTTTTATTTTATTTTTACAGGAATAGTCTTCTTTTTGTGATAGACTATGTATAATATGGATAGCTTTGTATAGCTATCCTTTGAGGGAGCAGTCTATTTATAGCAACAAGAAAGAGACATTACATTTCCTTTTTATGGGAGTCATATTGTTGCTAGAATTTTGACTCAAGGATTTTGAATTTGAAAATATTGTATATTACCTTTGAATTGTTTGTGGACTTTTAGGTCATGGACAAGACTATAAAGAAGTATAGGCTTATTTTATGAAGACAAAACCATAACACATATGGGTAGCTATGAAAGAGAGGTTTTAAGTGACGAATGACCATGGGATTCCATTTGAAAAAGGATGAAAATTATCCATGAGAATCATGCCATGAGTAGAACCATGGTACTCATATTAAAGATAGTCTTTGAAAGGTGACGGGTAATCACATGATTCTTGTTTAGTCGTTGATCCTTAAAATAGGTAAGTGGAAGGTGAATGTTTCTCAAGGGATGAGCGTTTTAATAAACAAAAGGTGATATAGGACTTGAATCAACAGTAGAGAATGGTCAAAGATGCAAGTCAATGAGGGGTTCGAGTTCGAGTTTACCTTGAGTGAAGATAAACAATAAGCATTTGATTCATAGGCATGAGTAATGATATAGGGTCCAATCCAATTAGGAGAAAACTTGCCCGTTTATTTTCTCTACTATTGTTACATGTTGATTTTCCTTGAGGATGAGATTTTCGACACGAAAGGTTTGTTCATGGACACTTTTATCATAGGCACATTTGATACATTTTTAATAGATTTGGAGGTGATCAAGAGCATTGAGATGATAGTCATCTAATAACTCGAGTTGTGCCAAATGGTCTTGGCAAAAATAATCATCGTTGAGCATATATTTGAGTGAGATACAAAGAGATGGAATTCATACTTCGAGAGGCAAGACAACCTCGAGACTGAAGACTATAGAAAAAGGTGTGGCCACGGTTGAGGTATGAATAATAGTATGATAAGCCCATAAGATAAAAGGAATTTACGTGTTCCAATCCTTACCTATATCATCAACCACTTTCACAAGAATTTTGTTAAAGGTTTTATTGGTTCATTCGGCTGGCCATTTTTTGAGGATAATAAGGTGAAGAAAAATTGATCACGAATGTCGAAGGCATCACAAAGTTTCCGTATGGTTTTGTTTTTGAATTGTTTTGTTATTAGTGATGAGGCGGTGAGGAACACCAAAGAGACAAATGATGTGATGATTAATGAATTCAAAAATTTTCTCAGATTTTGTAGAAATAAGAGGTATGAGCTTCCACCCATTTAGTGTAATACTTAGTAGTGGTAATAATCCATTGATGACATTGGGAAGAATGAGGATTGATCTCTCTAACAAGATCCAAACCCCATTAAGAGAAAGGCCAAAGGTCTCTTGTGACCTATAAGGCATGACTAGGGGTGTGATGAAGATTAGCATGTTGTTGAAATTTGACAAAACACTTGACATAGTGTAGTGCCCACTTCCCTTTGGCACCTTTTATTATTGATCGGGAATTTTAGACACGGACATTTTAAATAGTTTTAATTTAGTATGGTGTTAGATGTCGAGATCTGGATATTGTTGAATCTGATTATATATAATGCATGATGATTATTGACACTCATATGTGGATGATGATATACTATTGACATGGATGTTTAATGGAAGTTATTCAGACATGTGATTTTGGAGATTATGAGTAAACCTAGAAAAGGAAAATTATTTGATGATGATATAGTTGTCGATATAAATTGTAAATGATTTCGTTGATTTCCTTGGTGATTGTTGTGATTCATATGTATAGATGATTTTGTGATTTTATTATATATTCATTTTGGACGTTCGATATGGCCATGAGGATGAAGGATGTATTTGTGTTTTGCCATGTTTAAAATATCCACAAACATGGGGGATTGGATGACATAGAGAAGTGAAATTTAGGTGAATTCAACAAGGTCACCATGACAACTTGTTTTATTTTGTGTCTGTAATTTTGTTAGAGATTCCCATGGGGGATCATATTTACATGTGACCATGGGTTTGTGTATTTCATTAATGTGGTAAAATGTTATTGTTGTTGTATTTTATTAGTAATGTATTCCTTCCTTTAATTTATTAAAGTTGTGGTAGATTAATGTGAAAATCTTATGATTAAAATTTAAATAAATCAAATGGGGAAAATAATAATGGAAGTTTTTGGTTTGTGTAAGAGTATGTTTAAGTCTGCATTTTGGAGTATAGAACACTGACACTCCACCTCCATGACAAATTAGAATTTGTCCTTGGGAGCTGTTTTTAGAGGCTTGTGGGACAAGAAAAACTTGTCTCATACCTCTAAATTTAATATACCAACCATACTTATGGATGGAGATGTGATTTGTGACTTTTAAATACATTTTATTCATCATGTTGCTTGTTTTGGATTGCACTCTCTTACATTTTATTAATTATTTTTGAGGTGTGGGCTCTTTTTGGAGGGTGAAGTAACTTTGTCATATGGGGATTTTGGACCTCTTTATTGTGCTTGGGAGAATGTATTTTTGTCTTTTGTGCTTGAATTGGTGGATGTTTGAGGTGGCATCCTACATGGATCCACATCATCCTCTCTCCCTCTTCTATTTAATTCAATATCTCTTCTTATTTTGGGTTGTTGAAACATTTTTGGCATGCATTCTTGGGCGCATTTTTTTGTGATGGGAGCTCTTACTTTGGAGAAGCTTTGGTGAAGACTGTTGCTTGGTTATTGAACCTCTTTGCATTCATCCTTGGGGGCGCATTTTTCTGTTATTAGATATCTTGTTGATTTGGAGGAGATTGGAGAGCATTTGAAACTTTGGCACTGCTATTTTGGGATTGTATTTTTGACATTCAAAGTGCGGTGTGGAGAAAATCCTTCCATGGAGATGTAGGAGTTAATTCCTTATTTTATTGCTGTTATTTTCTTGTTGTGTTGTGTGTATGGAGAATGTTTTATTGCTTTTGTTGGCTGGTTGGGTAGATGCCTTAGGGAAGGTGTAGGAGAAGGCTATGGGGAATCCATGTGGGGGCATAAGGGAATTGCGGTGGCATGGTTTCATTGTGGAGGAGTTTTGGGTTTGGGATCCACCATGGAAAAGAAATAGCTTGCATTTCTTACTTATAGGGGGCATAAGGGAAAACTTGTGGGGGAATAAGGAGGGGTTGGGAGGCATAAGGTTTATAGATCCTTTAGTGATTGAGTCATGTTTTATAGTTCAAATTTGTTAATAAAATTTATCAAAGAAATGAGCAGCTCAAACTTACACCAAGCAATAAGGTATGAGACATTGAATTTGAGACTTAACAAGTCTAAGGAACTCAATTTGATAATAAAACTTAAGAAAGATGACTTTGAAAATCAAAATCAAGATGTAGTCATCCAATCAAGTGATGCAAAATTTCAAGGACTCTTCTAAACAAATTGAATCTTGGAACCTTCCTAAATTCATCAAAAACAAGTCTCCATGTCTGTTTGACATGTGGAGAAAGTGGAATTCAAAACTGAACAAAAAATTATAAGTTAGAAATTTCCATTTGCTTCAAAACCTTGTAGATTGGTTTCTCAAAATTCATCAAATTCCAAAATTGATGACTCTGTATAAAGAGGGATTTGAGAGATTTCCATAAAATCCACATTTTCCCAAATGCGAGCTTCTATCAAAAGTTATGGCCATTTGAAGTTTTACTTCAAATTGGCATTCAAAAATTAATAATAAATAAATCTAATTGTTAAAAATTTAAGTTTTAACTATGGAAAAATTTCCACAAAAATTCCACGGCCCCGTCATCCCACAACCAATCGGTACCTACCATGTGGCACCTCGGAGGGGCGAACCATATTTAAAATTCTCTGTTTTGAAAATTTTACCTTGGGAAATTTTTTGACTTTCTCTCGCATCCCCGCTCACTCGTGGCCAATCACATGTTGACACGTGCAGTGCGCGGGAGGGTTTTTGGATTTAGCATTTTATTTTCTCCTTTGGAAATTTTTCCCTTTTGTCTCCATGGTCCCGTAACCCCGCCCTGCTTGGAATTCTTCCTTTCGCGGGACTTGTGAGCCCGCGTGAGCTTTGGACTTTGAAAGCTGTTTTGGCTTAATGCCTTAGGTTCTTCGCCATGATTTTCCCGCGCCCAATCACGAGTGACACATGGCATCACGGTGTCGGTGTGGGCATGGACCAATTCAGATCCGCTTGTGTTTTTGGTGAAAGAGACTTAAAGTCTCAACCCACTCCGTCGGCCCACCATTTCTCCCAACCAACTAGGGGGCGACATGTGTCTCCTCGCTAGGCTCGCGGGCGCACGAATGCAAATTGCGCTTTGCGCTCAAATAGGGAAAATGCCTCTAAATTCCCCGCCGCTCCATTTTTCCACCCCACCTTAGAATTTTCTTTTTCCACGGGTGTGTGGACCCACGCATCCCTTTTCCCTTTTTGTTCTTCCTTTGGTGAAATGCAATCTTCTCCATCGCTTCGCCAACCCCCTCCTCCCTTTCCCACTTTACGTCGGGTCTCGACACATGTCCACCGAGGGACCCACAGAGGCCTGAGAATAAATTTTTCCTTTGTTCCCGTGCGATGGAAAAAAATTCCCCAAGCCACCCGCGACCCACCAACCCGTTGAAGGTGCTTTCCCCACCTCTTGACACGTGTCCCCCTAGGGGAAAATTTGACCTAAAAACTCGCCCGCTCATATCTTGAGTTCTGTAAGGAGTTGGGAGGACTTATTTATATCATTGGAAAGGTGACAAAATTTCCTATCCATTGGGAATGGTTTTGGGAAATTTTGGAAGCATTAAGTATGAGAAAATTAAGTTGAAACTCGAGCCTATTAAGAGTTGGGTATGGCAAATTACTCCCTGAACCTAACCGAAACTTCTAACCCTAAAAGAACCATGTGACCTTGATAATTTTTAATAAGCTGGAAAGTATGTCCCAAGTGAAATTGAATTGGAAATGTATTGCATGTTACACGAAAACTTGGGGGTAGACATGATCAAGTCTTTGGGAGTGGGTAAGTGAGACCTTGCTCTGTTGACCTTATTTATGTGTTCTTTTCCTCTTTGTAATTTAATCCTGCTCATGTCTTTGATTCGGTGGAAATTAAATACCTTGGGTATTTAATTGTTTTGGAGTCCTTAACCTAAAATTTAATCGGGGATATTTAGCTAAAATGTCAATGTAATCGGTAATTAAATTAATCCTAGAGAGATTTGAGCTAACGTGGACCTATTGCACTTATTTCTCTATAATAAGAAATTAATAATTATTATAATGGGAAAATTTATTAGTTGAATTTAACTGTCTTTGAGAATCGTTAACTCCTAATAAAAAAATTATTCCATAATTTTCTAACTAAACCTAGGTTGTTCATGGTTCTCAAGTGGGTTGTTTTAAGCTGGGCATCACACATAGTCACAACAATCACGGTTTAAGGTTGGGTTGATAAAGCCAAGGTGAAGGATGTGCCTAGTGACAACTAAGCCATTGAAGTGACCCCCACAAATCCCATCATGAACTTCCTTGATGGTGTATGGAATTTTAGAACTCGTAAGGTATCGTAAGAGGATAGCGTCAAATCCACATTTATAGAGAAGACCACCCATGATGACATAGTGAGAGACACTTTTGAGAAAGGCTCATTGTCCATTTCGCGTAAGATTTGGAGGCATAATTGATAGGAAATATAGCTAGAAAAATTATTATACAAAGGTTGTATGGGCAGTTTCAATGTCTCTAAGAGCTTAATGTCTCGGAATAGATAAGAAAGTGATTGCAAAATTTGTAGTGTGATAAATATTTTTGATTCGGATGGAAAAGTGGGGATTTGGGAAAAGACATAATATGGTATCCGTAAATTTATTAGTGGAACATGGGGTGGTTTAAAGCTCTCATAACAATCAAAGGTAGTCAAAATTATGTCAACATGATGCTTATATTTTTGAAGTATCTCATTATGACCTTTGGTATATACCGTTAACTTGGTTCATAACCAATTGAGAATTGCCAAAGATATTAATTGAGTTAACGTATAAGGCTATGTCGGTTTGAAGACTTAATATGAGTGCTTCATATTCAGCGATATTGTTAGTACAATTAAAATCTAGTTTGAAAGATAATGGCATAGGCTCACCCTCAAGAGGAATGAGGATAACCCTGACACCACCCGCATGCTGACATTTGGAACCATCAAATAATAAGGTCATCTAGTACATGGTGTCATCGAGGAGAGGGTAGCGATGGATTTATCAGGGAAATTGAAGTTAGAGGATTGGTTTTAGAAGAGGGCGCGTCTGCGAGTTGGTCAGATTTTTTTCCCTTTGATAGATTTTGATGGATGAATTCAAGATCTAGGTATGTAAGAAGCATGAGCCAACATGTAACACATTTATGTTGGTAGGGCTTAGTGTATATGTAATGTAAGGGGGTAGTGACAACAAAGGTTTTTTGGTTGAGTAGGTAATGACGAAGTTTAGTGGCGATAAAAACTAAGGCCAAGAAGAGTTTTTAGTATGAGTATATCGAGTTTCGTAGTCTAGAAGCGTACGACTTATATAATAATAATTTTTCTCCTACGTTTCTCATCACGATGAGTGAGCATGACACCTAGGGAATGATCAGTCACAGAAATGTAAAGGTAAAATGGTTGGTCATCCTTAGGGAAATGAGAACAGTGGTTGGAGGAGGTATTGTTTCAAGTGTCAAAGGCTTTGTGGAATTCATCATCCCATTTGAAGGAGACATCCTTTTGAGAAGATGATGAAATGGATGGCAGTGGTGTAAAGTTGAGAAATAAAGTGACAGATAGATTGTAACTTGCCTTGTAAACTACAAAGTTGATTTGAAGGTTAATAGGTGATGGCATGTTGAGAATAGCCTTGATTTTAATGGGATTAACTTCAATACCACACAAAGAAATAATAAAACTAAGGAGCTTCTTTGGAGATAACAATGAAGACACACTTCTTAGGTTGAAGATGAATGCAATATTTGATGAGACGGTCAAAGACTACTTTAAGGACAAAAAGGTTCTTCGTACGATGTTTAAGTTTAGAAAGAAGATCATCAACGTAATCTTCCAACGATGTCATGAAAAATATAAGTCATAGCCCACTGATATGTAGCACCAACATTTTTGAGGCCAAAGGGCATGACACAATAATAGAAGGTCCCCAAGGAGTGATGAAGGTGGTTTTTTTATCTTCGGGGAAAGTAATATTTGGTTATAACTCGAGAAACTGTCCATGAGTGATAGAATCTCGTGGCCGGCGGTCAGATCAACTAGTTGGTCAATATTAGGTAGAGGAAAGTCATCTTTGGGGAAAGCTAAGTTAAGGTCATGGAAATCCATGAAAATGCAGATTCCCCCTATCAATTTTGTGATAGGAACAATGTTAGAGATCCATTGGGGATAATCAATGGGTAGGATGAAGGAAACCGAAAGAAGGTGCTATATTTCTTCTTTAACAAGAAGGGCAATGTGAGGATGCATTTTTCATAGCTTCTGTTTCATGGGTTTGACATCAAGAATTGTTATGATATTGTGGACCACAATGTTTGGGTCAATACCGGGCATATCAGCATAGGACCAAGCAAAAATGTTGATATGATCCCAGAGGAAATAAGTGAAAGCTTCATGTTGATAACATTTAAATATTGGCCTATTTTTAGAATGTGTGTGCCATCCTAAGTTTGAATGTTGATTTCAATAGTTGATTCATTCGACATGGTTTGCATCTCGAAGTTAATGACCGGTGAATATAAGAATCTTCCACACCAAGGTATGTGAGAATACTCATCATCGACATTGAATGAGCGTTAATATAAGGTGTATCTTCATCGATCATATCGGGATACGTGAAGGGAATAAAAGAGGGGGTCTCGCCATCTTGTTGATAAGTCGAGGTCCTAGGAAATGCAAGTGTTTACAAATTTTTTTAGGAGGAATGGATTTTGGATCCATAGACTCTGTAGGTGAAGGTGGTGAAGTAGGTGAATGAAGTAGGTGAATGGGGTGGAGAATGTCTATCCTCCTCAATAAGTTCGACTGGCCTTCCTAGAAGGTGGTTCGAAAATCCAATACCGGTGCGGTCTTTATGATTACGAGAGGTGCAAGGAATGTCAATATGGTGGCCTTTCTCATTAAAATTGAAGCCAAATACTTTCCAAGCATAGCAGTGATGGAGGATGGTGTGGGTGAAGTGGTGATTAGTGAGATATTGAAGGTCGGATGAAAATGGTCAGGTTTGGGAAGGTGGCTCGGGTGAGTAGGTAGAAGCATCAAGTCCCCATATGTTAAGTTAGTGCGAAGGTGGGGAGGACCATAGGGTAGAACCTCACCTATGTGGTGATCATAGTGGGGATGTTGGTGAAGGTTACCATACTCTTGAGGAGTAAGGAATGTGTCAATATTATAAAGGTGGTACTCCCCCAGAGTGAGGCATTGAAAAAAACCTTCTAAAGGATGGTAGTGGGTATGTGGGTAGCGAGAATGGATAGATCACTAGTTAGTTGGGAAGAAGAAGCATTAGTTATTTGAGAAGTAGATGGGTTGGTTGATGGGTCGGTATGAAGTTGTGGCAGTAGTGGGAATAGAGGAATTAGTTGTGGAAGAGGTAGCGACAACATTGGTGGATGAGGTAGTGGCTGAAGAAGAAGTGGTAGTGGTGGTAGATGCCTTAACTGGTATAAGGACATCATTGGGTTGATACAACATGTTATAGGTCTTGAATGGTGAAGGGTTAACTAGAATGGTATAGTTGTGTCCTTCATATTCAAATTTTAAGTAATAGTGTAAGGTTGAAGGAACACAACCCATGACGTGGATCCAAGGTCGGCCAAGCATCATGTTATATTGGAATTCCCCCTCTAAGACATATAATAATTCAGAATGGTATGAGGGCCTACACAAATGTGGAGAATGATGGTGCAAGGGTGGAAGTCATGGCATCATTGAATGAACACAACATAACTAGGTTATTATGCATGTAATTGGTAGGGATGTGCATTTGTATGCATGGGAGGAGATGATGTTGATACTATCACCGCCATCGATCATAACACATCGAACGCGTATATTATCAATGTAGATAAAAATAAACAAGGTGGGATTAGGATCATCTGATTGGAGAGGTAAAATATCATCATCAGAAAAACTGAGAGTGGCTACTTGATGAGTGGTAGTGGGTGTAGAGGAAGGGGAAAAAGTTGTGAGAGAGGCTACATGGTGAGGAGTGATAATGGATGCAATAGGGGTAGGGTCATTAGGTATAACCTCAATAGATTGCAGAACCTCAATGAGGGCCTGTTGATGAGACTCAAAGGTTTGGACAAGGTCATAAAGACATTTTGAGAGTAGATCTGGTGCAAATGTTTAAGCATTGTGATGGGAAACCCCATCAGAAATAGGGTATGTGGGTCCACGGATGGTGATTTTTGGTGCAGGTGCAAATGGAATATTGGGTAAAAGAGTAGTGGATGAGATGGTTATTTTCTCCTTTCATTTTTCCTTTTGGTGTTGAGTGGAAATTTGAACCATATTGATCGTGGTAAGGGGAAAGTGTGAGTCGTGATAGGTGTAGTGGACAAGATGGACAAAAATATGGTGAGGAATATACTATTTTTTGAAAATAATGTAGCACATTGGCATTTTGGCGGAGGTTTGGCTAGCTCTTTTATGCAGACCATATTGATCTCAAATGTTGGAGGAGGATAAAAGGGTTGTGGAGGGGAGATGAAGTTTTGAATAGGTATGGGATGAGGATGTGTGGTGATAGGTGTAGGTGGAATAGGGTCCTCATCTAAAAGATCATCATCGTCAAATTTTTCTTCAAAGGAGGACATAGTTGGAGAAGAATAGTCTTAAGAGCCTTACATTTTTCCACATCATGCCTGACACACAATGGTAATCAAAATTTTTGTATCATTAAACCCTTTTAGTTTAGGTTTGAGTGGGTTATAAGGTCTAAGTGGTGGCAATGTGATGACAGAGGTTTCTAAAAGGTTGGTTAGGATGTTGGCGTATGACCTGCTAATGGATCACAATGTGAAGTAAGTGTGGATCTAGATGGAAATGTGGGTGAATTTGTGGGAGAGGCACCTCCGGAGGTGGAATTAGAGATTGAGTAAGTTTGACAACTTGATTGGTAGATAGTATAGTTTTATGTTTGGATTGCACCTTCTTGGGTAAAGATGTAACATGTGAACTAGTTGTTGAAGGTGGTGTAGGTTTAACTACCACTTCGAGGGTAGTGGGTTTTAGGCTTTGGTTGCACCTTCTTGGGTAAAGTTGAAGAAGAAGTGTGCGATGTAGAAGGGAAGGTAGATGGTGGAAGGGGTTAGGTTAGCCAAGGCAATAGTGGAGGGGTGGTGAAGGTTGTAGTAAGGGAAATGTGGAAGGTACTTGGTTGAAGAGAAGGGAATGTCATAGGTAATGATGAGGATATTGAAGTGGTGTAGGTATAGGAGGTAAAATGGATGGAGGTGACATCGAAGGCGTAAGATGTGTAGGTAATTTGGGTGGAATAGAGGATCATGTGAGGAGGTGGGGTGTTGTATTTTTGTTTACCTTGGGTAGGAGGTTGTTTGGCCAAGGTTGATGGGTGGGTACCTGTGATCGATGGAAGTGGTGAAGGTGACAGAGGTGTAGTGGATGAAGCAAGTGTGTTCATGCGGCCTAAGAGGTTAAGTTTTCCTCTTAGGTGGGGGAATAGTCTTTGTGATGGCTTGTGAGGAAGTGGTTAAATTCATTTTGACATGAGGATGGACTAAGATTGATGTTAGCATGACTCCCAATGTGGAAATGGGTCTAGACATGAAGGAAGATATAGGTTTAGACAAGGTTCTAGGAATTGGCAAAAGTTCATTTGATAGAAAAGGTTTAGGTTTGGGTGAGAGTGATGAAGGAGGACTCTTACTCATTCCTGGTATGGGCATGGGGTGGGTTTGGTATGCGAAATACCTTGGATAGATCATAGAAGTATTAATAGAAAAATTTTCATATGAGTTGAGAAAGGTAGAAGGTGTCCTCAAAGCATGGAATTGTCAACATAATCCAAGCGGTGGCTAAACGTGAAAATGGCACCATCATAGGGAGATGATGTTGATTTGGTAGTAATCCTTTAAAGAATGGTCCGTTCGAGGAAGCTGGTTGGCTTGAGACTATGTTGGTAAAAGAGTCGAGAGAAAATCAACGGGGTCATTGAAAGCCAATGGAGAATTGTCACCAATAAAAATGGATGTTCTAAGGATCCTCTATAGGAAGGGAAGATGACAAATTGGATGACGTAGGTTCATATTTTGGAAAAGAGGGAGGTAAGCATGAATCTATGTGGGTGGGAAGAGTAAGTAATTCATAGTAGATATGGTAGACTCATCTTGGGTGAAGGGGAAGATAAGGGAGACTCCTCTGTGGGTAAATGAGGAGAGAAAATAAGTCCCTTTGTAGATGAAGGAGCTCATGCAAGAAGTCTCCTCGATAGATGGAGTGGAGGAAATTGTGGAAGATTTGGTATGATGTCAAAAATCGCATGAACCTCATGAACATTACCTTCCACATGTCATTGGTTGAGTTTCCACCGGTTTGGTTAGATGACATGGTGTGATTTGGGAAAATTTCTTGAAGATGTGAAGGTTTTGCCTTTTATTGAGTGCATTAGGTTTATCCAAGACAAGATGTTGGTTATCCTATAAGCGGCTCCATTTCTAACATTTCTTGGATAATATTTTTGAAATTTATACAGAAAATTCATGCCGCTATGACCTTGATCACGATGATAAACCTAGATAATCATTTTCTTTATACTATGTAGGCATAAGATGAGAGGGGTCAAAACCAGTATGTGGTTTAATGGGTGGAAGAGTGATGCCCGGATTTTAGAAGTTTTTCTAAAACCGAAGAGTAGGGTTCTCCTATGGGAGTATATTTTTTGCTCCCACTTGAACTGAAAATCCTAAATAGGAGAAAGATTGGAAGAAGGATTTGATTGCTTGGATGGGTGAGATGGGCTAGATTTCAAAACTACTGCATTGGCAGATCCTTTTGCTTTAAAATAATTATTTTACGGTTTAGAAGAAGAAAATGTATCATTTGATTTAAAAGTGTGTTACACAATTGTATCTTCTTCTCCTCGAGACAAATTTCAAGTTTCCGAGCCATGGTGAATGCCTCAAACATGTAAAGGTTTGAACTTGGAGATTTGGCAAGATGTGTCTAGTACAAGCTCTGGTGAACAACTCTATTAACTTAGTTTGAGGTGGTTGGAATGTGATTGGTTGATCAAGCTCGCCAACGAGTGACAAAGTTGTGATAGATTCATCTTCGTATTGGTGTGTCCATCAAGTTGGTCATGGTCACCTTCTTGACAATATTGACCTTCTTGAGCTATTTGGTTTTCTTTTAAAAAGAGTGCCTAGGTAGAGCACTATACCAATCTAGAGCTTCTCTATCAAGGACATTGGGAATGTTTGCAAGAGCAAAGCGTCATCATGAGCAATCACATTAACACCCATGTTTAAAAGAAATGAAGTATTTTTGTGGGTCTTCCTTGTTAAATCGAATATTAAATTTAGGCATTTCCCAATGCGTATGGTATTAACGAATCGGAATAGATGGGTGAATGGGCTCATTACAAATGTTAGGATTAAAACATAGCTTAATTCATCATTAATTTATATTTGAATAAATGTAATAAGTTAAAGTATTTAATTTAAATACTTTAAACTTATGTTAATAGGTATTAGTTATCCTTAGTTATTAGTTAACTAAGTGATAGTGTTCTCATCCCAATGTTTGTGGGATTGTGTTTTCTATCTTGCATATTTTATTCCGGATGATTTCCATGAGGGGCGATAGGGGTAGTTAGGGCAATATGCTATCTTTGCATATTTGCTCGATTAGTTGATTTGCTTCCATATATTGTGGATGAGATAGAAGTTATCCAATATCTATAAATATTGCTAGCTCTCTCATTTGTTTGTAATGCTTGATTTCATATTAATAAAATTATGCAAGCACCATCTTATTTTTTGTAGTTAAATGTTGGTTTGTAGACAAGATTTGGTATCTTCCTTTAGTATTTTGATCATAGAGGAGTGTAGGAATTTTTAGGGAAGTTTAGGGAGATCTGGAGAAATTACAGAGCTAGGAGGAGCCATAGATGCCCCTACCATTTCACAGCCCCTACTTGAATCCACACCTAGTTCGATAAGTCTCTCCTAGTTCGAGTGACTTGTTGTAGGATGTCATTTGGTGCCCTCAGGACACAAAACTTATATTTTCTTTCATATTCAAATTTTCCATCTTTTATAAGGCAGAAACATCTACCTTTCTAGAGTTTGGGGTTTGGAAACCCTTAATGCATGATTTTCTTTGAGTTGCACTTCTCTTGTTAATAATTAATTTCATTTTAAGCATTAGCTTTTTTTGTGTTGGAAATAGATTTCCAAAAAAATTTCTAAAGGGTTTAAAAGTTGTGGATGCATTGTTGGATGGTCATTTTTGGGTGAAATATTTTCCTTTTTCATATTGTTTTATAAAAATCTTATCATTGCTCCATATTGGTTTTAATTTTAGCCTTTTCGGTTTTTAGAAGTAATATTATTGGTGTTTGTGTCATTTCTTTGTTTTTCAGTTTTAGTCCTAAAAAGGGACATTACGGTAGTATAATAGCTTTGGACTCCCATCCTCTAGGGGTTTGAAGATTAAAAATGGTGGATATAATTTTCAGCGATGTTAGGCTCTATGGAAGGCTTGCCCTATGGCAAAGAGAGATTGGCCAACACAATGTCATTAATAATCCATACCATTCAAGGCCCTAATGGTGGAAGGATATCTTTAAAATAAGTCATAAATACTCACAGTAATCAAAAGGAATAAACATCGGGACATGGTATGAAGAGTATAAAGCTCTTCGAGAGAAGATGTATGATGCCCTACCTTTTGTATATTTTGTGAACTTCCGCATCGAAAGAAATGCGAATTACAAGGTTCAATCCGACTTACCACACGGAAGGGGTCACCCTCAACTAGGGACCCCACACTCATCATGTGGATGCCTATAACAGAAGGGCTTGAAAGTAAATGGTTATCAAGTCCTCAGACAATGCCCTTTTTGAGCTTCAACAATCACTCATATATACTGGGAAAAAAAAAGATCTTGGTGTCCCCAAATTTCACTCGAAATATGAGCTACCCCATGTTAATTTTTTTGTAACTTTTAAAATAATGGGTCGTTTTGTGTTTTTATTGCTAGAAAATGTCTGTATTGTGTCAAGATATTCCCAGAGAGTCATATAAGCCAATTTCGCCAAATACCCAGATGCCCAAACTCGTTATATTATGTCGCTGGGGTTTTCTGTGGGAAATTTTTATTTAATTATTTTAAGCCCCGTTTGAGGTAAATTGTGCTTGATTTAACCTGTTGAGATTTTACATGTCAATATTCCCATATACTAGTAGGGTTTCACTAGGAATGAATCATGGGCTTTATCTGTGACTTTTGGCAACGTTTTGTGTTTTTGTTATTTTTCTCGTTTTGTTTTCTGTGAAATTTCCTAGGTCAATTCTTCTTTGGTTCAGTCTATTTTCTTTCTGGAGTATCTGGAGATCATCTATGGATGTCATGCCAGAAGGAATTTGCCACATGAGGTTTGGTTCTCTCTAAAAAGATGAAGTCATGCACAAAAAGGCCTCTTCTAGGCAAGTCGCATTTTTGGGAAAGGAAGGTTTTAAGCTACAATGGGATTTTTGGTAGCAGCAGGCAGGTGGGAATTTTGTACCTACCTAGTAGGGTACTTTTTCCCATGGAAGAAAAGTCACTTAAGTCATGATGGAAAATTAGAGGCAAGCAGTGTGGGAATTTCTTACCTGCCTTGCAGGTGAAAATTCCCATTGTGAAATAAAAGAAAATCACTTAAGGCATTGATGGAATTTCTTACCTACCTTGCAGAGGTAAAAAATCCCATTATGAAAGTCAAACAACTTAAGTGGATCATGGGATTTTTGGAGCTGCGGTGCAGGGTGAATAATCCCATTAGAAATTGACTTTTAAAAATAGAAATCAGCTATGACAAAAAGTGCGACCCACCTAGAGGAGGAATAATACTTTTTAAAGTATTTATTGATGGAATTAATTCCTATTTTTGGCGCATGAGGTCAAAGCATAGTGTGAAGTCAAAGTAGACTGGAAGTAGAAAGCTAAAATTAAATAAATTTAATTTATTTAATGGCAGCCATGAGCATGCACAAAATAGGTGCCCAAATTGAAGAGAAAAGCATGTTTTTAATTAATTAATTTCTAAAAATAGGAAGGGCAATTATTAATTATAGAATGATCAAGGTTATATAAGCATGGGCTGCCATATTAATGGAGTTATTAATTATTTAGTGCAAAGGATTGCAGCCTAGCAATTTTGGCACCCAAAGAAGGAGGAATTTTGCATTGAAAAAGGTATTTTCCATGTGGAAAGCTTCAAAGTTTGGCGCCTAGGTTTGAAGGAGCTTGATTT
Organism: Taxus wallichiana var. yunnanensis; assembly: GCA_018340775.1. Lineage (NCBI taxonomy): Eukaryota > Viridiplantae > Streptophyta > Pinopsida > Cupressales > Taxaceae > Taxus > Taxus wallichiana. Next base: position 1,047,499,578 of record CM031239.1, read on the forward strand.
AGGCTTCGGTTAATTATCTGCATAGTGGTACAAGTGCCCAGGTGAAGTTAAAATATTTATGCTTGCTTTGCATGCAAACAAAGCCTCAAATTTTAGGGCAGCGGAGCTTTATATGCAGATTTTTATGATAAAAATCAAGTGTTCATGCTCAAATTCTGTCTTTGTCTAAATTAATTATAGGTATTCATTACAGGTGCTTATATAATTGAAAGGGAGCTTAAATCAATGTCAATACATTGAATATATCTTCGAATTTGAAGAAATTCCCAGATCTGCACCAATTGTAAAGAATTTTGGCATGAATAAAAAGAAAAAGAATTGCTCAGACAAAGATTGCTCCGGCCATGGCAAAGCATGATGAAAGAAAAGGATCGGAATCATGCATAGCTTTTGTTGAAGTCAATAGGCCTAGATCCAGATCTAGATTTAGATCCAGATCCAGATCCATAATTACAAAGGCTTCATCCTCTTGTTTCTAATGCAGCCCATGTAGAAGTCAGTGCATGAAAAATTCCTTCCAGGATCTTGTGCATGTGCTCCCAATCTTCCAATTGAAGCCTTCATTGAATTTGCATTCACTCGGAGTGCTTTCCAGAATTTTTAATTGCTCATATGCAATTAAAAATAAAAATGATGAGTTATTTACTGACAAACATTGCACTGATGCATGTACTGGAGAAGAACTATCAAAAGCTTCAAGGATAAGAAGGAAGACAAGTCAAAGGCAATACCCATGAAAAGAAAATCACTTGCTTCCAATCTAGTCACTTCTAGATCTAGCCACTTATAGATTCCACAGATCGGTCACTTCAGATCTAGCCTTCTAGATCCAGGATCCAGATCAACTTCTTTGGTGAGAATCAAAGGCAAAAGAATCAACTGCATGCAGAATATGAAAAAGAACAAGACTGCAACTTTCCTCTTTCTTCTTCTTTCTCTTATTTCCTCCGACAAAGTAATTGAGCGATCAATTAAATTATAAAACTTAAGTGATTGGTTTAAAATCCATTACTTGAAGAAGTCAACTACTTGGAAATAGGTGGCAGACATGCAAAATAGAAGGTTCTATCTTTAGTTGCAAATCATGCATGTCATGCAAAGAGGAATTCAGGAGGGAGATTGCCAGTTGTTTCCTTTACAACTTCCACATGTGCCAGTTCACTAAAAGCTTCCTATTTGTAATTTCCCCTCTACATGCTATAAGTAGAGGAAGAACCTATGGGTTAAATGATGAGAATTTGTAAGCAACATTCTTGTGTTCTAGACTTTGTGCTGAAACCCCTGATAGCTATTTGAAGCAAAGGAATAGAAAGGAGCAGATTTCCAGAGAACTTTGTGTCACGGTGCATTTTGTTTCTAACTTTTGTCTTAGATCTACTTATAAACTTTGTGTTATTCTAGATCTAGATCTGAAAGTTGCCTTTGCTTATAATTTTGTGTGTTAATATCTATTGGTTATCTATGTGCATGCAATCAACTCTTTGTAATCTATTGATTGGGTTGCACATCTTCCCTCTTTCTTTCTTGTTTTTATTATTTCCTTCTTCATTAGATATTTCCTTTCTTTAAAATTGCTTACTGCAAAACTATACAACTATGGTTCATGAGTTGCATGGTTAAAGTAAAACCCATAAATAGATACTAGCATATTTAATTGACAAATCTTACATGGGAGCCTCATCGATAAATGAGGGAGATTTATCTCATGACTGCCTAGGTTTTTAGCTATGCAAAAAATCTAGCCAATAGTTTTTGGTGACTCTGGGGAACAACAAAAATTAGCAAACCAGAACTTTCTTAAGTTAGAAGTCGCAGATCTAGTCTTTCACTAGGAAGAAGAGTGCAAACACATCTAGATCCGGATCATCTTCAACATAATCTAGTAGCTGGAATTATTCATCAAGTCTATTCTCAAAGAAGACGTGCTCCTTTCATGATGCAGAATCAACCACTTGCCCCTGCAGTGCCTGTTCCATGGGGTGCAACCTTTGGACCTCTGAATTTGACTCCTCCTATGCATGATCTACCTAAAGGGATGAGAAATAATTTTCCAAAATTCTTTGGAGATGGCAAGCAGAATCTAGATGACCACTTGGCTGCATTTTTCATATCTGTGGAGTGCTTGCAGTTGAACATGAAGATGTATCTGTCAGACTCTTCATAGAGACTCTGCATGACTTGGCTGGAGAATGGTTCTATCGGCTAGCTCCTGGCACCATAACCAATTGGGCTACTATGAGAGATGCATTCTTAAAAAGATTCAAGGTAGCTAAAGATTCTAGTACCTTGATAACTCAGCTCACTCAGTTGAAGAAGGAGCCACATGAGCACATGCGGGATTTTATTACAAAATTCCAAAGATTACTGTACAAAATTCAACTTCTACTTCTCTAAATGATGAGAATCAAAAGGTATTCTTCATCAATGCTTTACTTCCTGAAGTAAGCTATCAACTGCAAAGAGCACGTCTGCATTGACTTGTTAGCAGCTCAAAACATGGTGGTTGAAATTGAAGATGACCTCATCATGGCTGGAAAGATAAAAAAGCAACACTTCTAGAGCTGAAAGTTCATCCTCTGCTACTACTTCTGATTCACTATTGCAAAAGTTAGCAAATGAGATGTGTAGATAAAGAAACAAATGGCTCAAATGGCTCAAGGAAAAAATATTGCCCCTGCTCGGAATTTCAACAACAACCGGAACCGCATTGTTGGTTCCCAAAGATTAGCAATTGAAGTTGCTCCCAGAAACAACGTGGAGATGAATGAAGAAGACCAGGAAGCTGATGTTGATCACTCGAGAATGATGATTTTGTAGGTCTTGCTAGTGACTCCAACATTAATTACCTAAACTAAAAATTTGAACATGAGTATGAGGAGCTTCTTGAAGATGATCATGGTCATGCATATGTAGTACTTACAAGATCACAAACTCACCAAGTTGAGGCATTAGCAGATGAGAAAGAAGGGGCATCCCTTTGCCTTCTTCCTTAGCTCCCAGGAAGTAAGCATGCGAGTTCTTCATCTCAACCACAGAAAGTAGCTCAGGTATCTGAATCTATTTCTTCTTTTGACATTATTGATCATGTTAAGAAAACTAGAGTTCAAATGTCAAAAGATGAATACTTGAGAGCCTTTCTTAAGCAGTTAAATAGGCTAGTCAAATATGTACAATCACTAGGACAATCCAATACATCAAAAGGCCTTTTTCCTAAGCCCAAAGATACTCCTCCCAAAACAACATTGCAGTTGTTAAATCCTCACCATCTTTTGAAAGAGTGGAACCATTCTATGTTTCCCTATTGCTTAATGGTTTCAAGTTAAGCAACTGCATTTTAGATTTAGGTGCTTTTGACAATGTCATGCTAGCTAAAGTTACAGATTCTCTTACCTTGACAAAGACCATAAAAGGTGCTACTCCATGGAGAGACAAGTCCCTTTAATCGGAAAAATCAAAGATGCACAAGCTGTTCTGGAAGCTTTTCTTGACAAAAGATTAAAGATGACAATCTTAGTTGCAGATATTCCTGTCTCCTACGGGATGTTGCGTTGAGAAGAAACTTGCAAAGAGTTGGGAGGAGAAGTAAAGATGGATTGGTCCTGTGCTCATATTCCTATCAAAGGAATAAATTAGAAGCTAGAGCCAAAAAAGAAGTCCAAGTACATGGTGACAAAATATGAAGATCCTAGATCTCAAATTATTTTTAGGAATCTGACCGTGGGGTCTATTTCTTAGAAATGGATAAAGATGTTCCAGAGTCAGAATTTCAACCAGAGCCAAAAAAGAAGAAGAAAAGTTTGGACTCTGGAGTTTAAAGGCACATGTTTTCTCTTTTGGATCAAGAGCCAACGTTCTACTAATATCTCCAGATCATGAGATATTCCCATACTCCCACAAGCTGATGTTAAGAACACCAACATCATACGATGGAGTATGAAGCATTGCTGCTAGGAATGGAGCAAGCTAGAAAGAAAGGATTAAGACTCCTCAAAGCCCAAGGAGATGTTGAACTTATAGTAAAGCAGGTTCGAGGGAAAAGTCAAGTCAAAAGAGATAAGTTGGAGCATTACAGAGATAGAGTACTTTTTGCCACATTTGATTTTGTAGCCTTCTCTATTGACTTCATTCCAACAAATCAGAATTCCAAGGCATACTCTTTGGCGGTCACTACACTATTGAATCTCGGATAGACCACCATCCATATTCAAACAAGGAAACTATAAAGTGGAGATGGTCTACCACCCCAAAGTCCCTGAACAAGCATGTCTGCATGTTGAAGGGAGTAAATCACCACCACGACAAACAATCACAGGAAAAGTTGATCCAAGTTATGATGATAGTAGTGGAATAGTCCAACCAAAAGGTAACAAAATCCCCAAGGGTTTAGTTTCCTTAGTGGAGACTTTTAACAAGCATGATCAATACCTGAAGAAGAACAAAGAATATGGTGATAGTTCTTCCTCAGAAATGTAGTAAATAAATCTGGGAATGGAGCAAGTTGATGCAGAATTTATCCACCACAGAGAGAAGAAAGGATGAGCCACCACCAGATGAAGTTGATAAGGACTTTCCCAAGGTATTTGACAAGAAGGCCAGAGAAAGGAAGTTCGAGATCGGAGACTAGGTACTCTGGTGGGACAAGAGACATGAACCGAAGGGCATGCACGACAAATCTGATTCACTCTAGAAAGGGCCCTTCGTGATCAAAAGAGATATGCCAAAATGGACACTTTCTTCCTTGCCTACCGGGATGGAATTGAGTTACCACTTCCTTTCAATGGGTAGCATTTGAAGCTTTTTCGGACATAAAAAGCAGGGTAAAACCTGTATGTATATAAATAAAACTTTTGTTGTTTTTTCCTTTTCTTTTTGTTTTGTGTTGTTTTTGTTTGCCTGACCCCGAGCCCAATGGACAAGACATGAAACCAGAGATGTTGGGATCTCATCTTTACCCCTGTCATTTTGACAGAGGCAAAGATGTCCACAGACAGAGGAGCCGATTGGTGTCCCTGATTTCACTCTGAAATATGAGACTACCCCATGTTAAAAATTTGTACTTTTAAAATAATGGGTCGTTTTGTGTTTTTATTGCTAGAAAATGTCTGTATTGTGTCAAGATATTCCCAGAGAGTCATATAAGCCAATTTCACCAAATACCTAGATGCCCAAACTTGTTATATTTTGTCGTTGGGGTTTGCCTACGGGAAATTTTTATTTAATTATTTTAAGCCCGTTTGAGGTAAATTGTGCTCTGGTTTAACCCTGTTGAGGTTTTACATGTCAATATTCCCATATACCAGTAGGGTTTTCACCAGGAATGAATCCTGGGCTTTATCTGTGACTTGGCAACGTTTTGTGTTTTTGTATTTTTCTGTTTTTTTTCTGTGAAATTTCCTAGGTCAATTCTTTTCCGATTCTATTTGATTTTTCTTTCTTGGAGTATTTGGAGATCATCTACATGGACGTCATGCCAGAAGGAATTTTCCACAGGAAGTCTGGTTCTCTCTAAAAAGATGAAGTCATGCACAAAAAAGGCCTCTTCTAGGCAAGCATTTTTGGGAAAGGAAGGTTTTAAGCTACAATGGGATTTTTTGGTAGCAGGCAGTGGGAATTTTGCACTACCTAGCAGTAGGGTACTTTTTCCCATGGAAGTAAAGTCACTTAAGTCATGATGGGAAAATTAGAGGCAATAGGTAGGTGGGAATTTCTTACATGCCTTGCAGGGTGAAAATTCCCATTGTGAAATATAAGAAAATCACTTAAGGCATCGATGGGAATTTCTTACCTGCCTTGCAAAGTAAAAAATCTCATTATGAAAGTCAAACAACTTAAGTGGATCATGGGATTTTTGGAGCTGCGGTGTAGGGTGAATAATCCCATTAGAAATTGACTTTTAAAAATAGAAATCAGCTATGGCAAAAAGTGCGACCCACCTAAAGGAGGAATAATACTTTTTAAAGTATTTATTGATGGAATTAATTCCTATTTTTGGCGCATGAGGTCAAAGCATAGTGTGAAGTCAAAGTAGACTGGAAGTAGAAAGCTAAAATTAAATAAATTTAATTTATTTAATGGCAGCCATGAGCATGCACAAAATAGGTGCCCAAATTAAAGAGAAAAACATGATTTTTAATTAATTAATTGCCGGAAATAGGAAGGGCAATTATTAATTATAGAATGATCAAGGTTATATAAGCATGGGCTGCCATATTAATGGAGTTATTAATTCTTTAGCAAAGGAGTGCAGCCCAGGCAATTTTGGCGCCCAAAGAAGGAGGACTTTTGCTCGAGAAAAAGTGTGTTTTCACCGTCTTGGGAAAGCTTCAAAGTTTGGCACCTAGGTTTGAAGGAGCTTGATTTAAGTCTGATTAATTGTCTGCATAGTGGTACAGGTGCTCAGGTGAAGTTGACAATATTCATGCTTGCTTCGCATGCAAACAAAGCCTCAAATTTTAGGGCAAGTGGGCTTTATATGCAGATTTTTATGATAAAAATCAAGTGTTCATGCTCTGGATTTCGTCTTTGTCTGAATTAATTGCAGGTATTCATTACAGGTGCTTATATAATTGAAAGGGAGCTTAAATCAATGTCCAATACATTGAATATATCTTCCGAATCTGAAGAAATTCCCAGATCTGCACCAATTGCAAAGAATTCCGACATAATTAAAAGAAAAAGAATTGCTCAGACAAAGATTGCTCCGGCCATGGCAAAGCATGATGAAAGAAAAGGATCAGCAGAATCATGCATAGCATCCAGATCCAGATCCAAATTAAGATCCGATCCAAATCCATATCCATAATTGCAAAGGCTTCATCCTCTTGTTTCTAATGCAGCCCGTGTAGAAGTCAGTGCATGAAAAATTCCTTCCAGGATCTTGTGCATGTGCTCCCAATCTTCCAGTTGAAGCCTTCATTGAAGTTGCATTCACCCGGAGTGCTTTCTAGAATTTTTAATTGCTCATATGTAATTAAAAATAAAAATGATGAGTTATTTATGGACAAACATTGCATTGATGCATGTCTTTCGGGAAGAACTACAAAAGCTTCAAGGATAAGAAGGAAGACAAGTCAAAGGCAATACCCGCAAGCAAATCATAATCACTTGCTTCTAGATCCATCCGCTTCTAGATCTAGTTGCTTCCAGATCTAGTTTGGTGAGAATCAAAGGCAAAAGAATCAACTGCATACAGAATATGAAAAAGAACAAGACTGTAGCTTTCCTCTTTCTTCTTCTTTCTCTTATTTCCTCCGACAAAGTAATTGAGCGATCAATTAAATTATAAAATTTAAGTGATTGGTTGGTTTAAAATCCATTACTTGAAGAATTCAACTACTTGGAAATAGGTGGCAGACATGCAAAATAGAAGGTTTTATTTTCAGTTATAAATCATGCATGTCATGCAAAGAGGAATTCGAGGAGGGAGATTGTTAGTTGTTTCCTTTACAACTTCAACATGTGTCAGTTCACTAAAAGATTCCAACTTGTAATTACTCCTCTACATTCTATAAGTAGAAGAAGAACGTTCGGGTAAAGGGCATGAGAATTTGTAAGCAACATTCTTGTGTTCCAGACTTTGTGTTGAAACCCCTGATAGCTATTCAAGCAAAGGAATAGAAAGGAGCATATTTCGAGAGAACTTCATGTCGCGGTGCATTTTGTTTCTAACTTTTTGTCTTACATCTACTTATAAACTTTTTGTTATTCTAGATCTAGATCTGAAAGTTGCCTTTGCTTATAATTCTGTGTGTTAATATATATTGGTTATGTCTATGTGCATGCAATCAACTCTATAATCTATTGATTGGGTTGCACATCTTCCCTCTTTCTTTCTTGTTTTTATTATTTCCTTCTTCATCAGATATTTCCTTTCTTTAACAGCTTGCTTACTTGCTACAAAACTATACAACTATGGTTCATGAGCTGCATGGTTAAAGTAATACCCCCATATAGATACTAGCATATTTAATTGAAAAATATTACACGGGAGCCTCACCGGTAAATGAGGGAGATTTATCTCATGACTACCTAGGTTTTCAGCTATGCAGAAAATCTAGCCAACAATTTTGGCAACTCCGCTGGGGAACAACACAAATTAGTAGACCAGAGATTTCTCAAGTTAGAAGCCGTAGATCCAGTCTTTCACCAGGAAGAAGAGTGCAAACACATCCAGATCTGGATCATCTTCAACATAATCCGGCAGCTGGAATTATTCATCAAGTCTATTCTCAAAGAAGACGTGCTCCTTTCATGATGTAGAATCAACCACTTTCCCCTGCAACACCTATTCCATGGGGTGCAGCCTTTAGACCTTTGAATCTGACTCCTCCTATGCATGATCTACCTAAAGGGATGAGAAATAATTTTTCAAAATTCTTTGGAGATGGCAAGCTAGAATCCAGATGACCACTTGGCTGCATTTTTCATATCCTGTGGAGTGCTTGTAGTCGAACATGAAGATGTATCTATCAGACTCTTCATAGAGACTCTGCATGACTTGGCTGGAGAATGGTTCTATTGGATAACTCCTGGTACCATAACCAACTCAGCTACTATGTAGGATGCATTCCTAAAAATTCAAAGCAATCAAAGATTCTAGTACTTTGATTACTTAGCTCACTCGATTGAAGAAGGAGCCACATGAGCACATGCATGATTTTATTGCAAAATTCCAAATATTGTTGTACAAAATTCCAGCTTCTGCTTCTCTGAATGACAAGAATAAAAACTATTCTTCATCAATGATTTACTTCCTGAAGTAAGCTATCAACTGCGAAGAACACGTCTTATTGACTTGTTAGCAGACTCAAAACATGGTGGTTGAAATTGAAGATGACCTCATCATGGCTGGAAAGATAAAGAGAAACACTTCTAGAGCTGAAAGTTCATCCTCTGCTACTACTTCTGATTCATTGTTGCAAAATTTAGCAAATGAGATGTCGCAGATAAAGAAACAAATGGCTCAAATGGCTCAAGGAAACAATATTGCCCTTGCTCGTAATTTCAACAACAATAACTTGAACCGCATTCTTTGGTTCCCAAATATTAGCAATTGAAATTGCCCCGAAACAATGTGGAGATCACTGAAGAAGACCAGGGAAGTTGACGCTGATCATCTCAAGGATGATGATTTTGTAGGTCTTTACGGTGACTCAAACATTAATTACCTAAACTACAAAACGAACATGAGTATGAGGAGCTTCTTGAATATGATCATGGTCATGCATATATAGTACTTACAAGATCACAAACTCACCAAGCTGAAGCATTAGCGAGACGAGCAAAGAAGGGGCATCCATTTGCCTTCTTCCTTAACTCCCGAAAGTAAGCATGTGAGTTCTTCATCTTGTTGGTTGGATATTTTGTCGGACAAAATATGAGATTCAACCACAAGATACCTGGATTAAATCCCTCCTCAAAGACAGGTGAGGCAACCTGTTTATTACTAATCTAAAACACAATAGAAATAATATATATACAGTTTCCACACTATTCTAACCATTGGGGTTGGGATACAATCCCAAAATCCATATCAACACGAGATGGATATATTTCGCTTGAAATAGAATGGATTAGAAAGGAAACTATTAGAGACGAAACAGAGTAGGAAGGGAATGAGAGGAACATATTTTCTTTCAAGAAAATACAGATCAAGAAATACTTATACGAGTTTTAGATAATGAGTGTAATATTCAAAATGATTAAAATAATCAAGAACACTACATAAAGAATAGCTTACGATCTTGGATGTAAGAACAATCTCTCAAGATAAATGAATCCCATAACGCAAAGTTTGCAAAATAAAACCTGTTTCTATTCCTCAATGATTAAAAATAAAGTACAAAGTTTTTTTCTTCTTCTTCACAATAGCTCTTAATATTCTAAAAATTTATCCCCTTTGGAATGCTCAAGCATCCCTTATTTATAATAGAGAGAGTGAGACAAAAAATAGGATAAATCCTAGAAAATAGTCATTTAATGAGATTCCTATTTTGCTTGACTCTCACATAGAAGAAAAAGTCAAAATTTGCTTCCTATGTGCGAAATGAAAATGAAAAAGACATGACAATTTCTTGATAGAAATAACATGAAACATTATGCTTATTCCGCTTTGTTTTCATTGTCTTCCTCCAAAGAAAGCTTGCTTGTCACAAAATTATTGGAACTTCCGGATTATGCCCTACATCTCAGCTTCATCTGGTGCACTAGAATAATCACTTAGAACCTCATAAGTTTCCTAAGTGTCACTTGTGTTGCAAGAAGTTTCTTCAATATCTTGTTGAGTTTCCTTAGTGATTCCAAACATTCTCTATCCTTATGAACTAATCAATGGTTGTCAAATCGAAGACGAAAGCTGGTTCATGCTTGAATTGATTCTTGAATTGATTTATAGAGATTGCCAGTAGGCATAATATTCAAGCTTTCATCCAACACCTTGGCGAAGATCCTAGACTTGACTCATCTTCTATGTCATTTGTGGCATCGACCAATTGATCTCTAGATTCCCTCAACTTGTTGCAAGCTTCACTTGAGAATATTTATCCGAATCGATGGCTTTGGGTAGCTGGAAATGCTTATCCCCATACGAAATGATTCCTTCTTCCATTAAGATCCGGGATGGAACTGTTTGAGGTGCATTGAGAGCCTCAAAAGTTAACTCGAGGTTCTTGACTTCTGTGAAAATTCAGAGAAGATGATGGCCATGGTGATGGGAGTGGCGTAGAAATATGAGATGAGGAAGATTGGGAGAAAGGAGGTAAAGATTCTAAAGTCAAAGCTTGAGAAGCAAGAGAAAGACTTACCTCGATGAGCAATCATCAAAAGGAGAAATAAGAGGTTGACCTACCTCTTCTTTTGAAGGAATTTTTCCTTGTTCTGGTGGAGGAGGTGAATCTAGTACCTTAACTGTTTGTGAAGGAGTGGTAGATGATGTGGCTCCTTGCTTTTCTCCCCTTCTGAAAAACTTAAATTTTATCTACCTCTTGGTAGGGATTTTATCCTCTTCCCTCTCTCCCTTGGAGGGTCCTGCTTCTAAAGTAGCTATTTTTGAAAATCTCTTTTCCTTATAACTCATTCCCTAAGAAATGAACCATGCCTTGGTACGAGATAAGAGTCTGAGTAGATCTTTCAAAGAATAGAATCTTTTTCAACAACGAGACCAATCGGTGGTGGGAATCCGAGTTGGTCTCCATCTGACTATTCCTACCTAGTGTCTAAAACACTTTCATTGTCTGTGGTGCCTTGAGGATATCGGCGGATCTAACGTCTGAATTTCTTTGAGCATCGATCTGTTGTTGTGTTTTCTTTGGATGGAAACTTCATCCCGAAGATCAACCCAAATATCTTCCACATTGGGCACATTCAGATACAAGGTTCCATATGACTTGAGAACTCCTTGGATGTCGAATCCCTCCCTCAGCTTCATATGTTTCTTCAATTTGTCTTGAATCTCATGTACCATGTTCTTGGCCTTAACCACGGTAGAACATGTATACCTTCCAATGGAAATGGGGAAGGAGACGCGACTTTGTGCCTGCTTTGTTGGAATTTTGAAAGTCCAACAATTGTCGATCAACTCCATAAGAATCGTTCGTCACACTGGGAAACTGGGCAAACGGAAAGGATTACCATGGAACCTTACCACCGAAGATAAGTAAACTTATTGAATTGCAAGAAAATGCAACCCCATTTTGACACTTCGACCCATGCTTCATCAGAAACCCTTCTCTTCCTTAGATCAGGATCCAACCTGCAAATGTTTTCATAGAAGAAGGTGTCATTCACTCTTCTATATTGGTCTTCAGACCCTTTTATTATCAGCTGAGGGAAGTACCGATATATGTGTTCCATTGCTCGGTTTCCCTTTGCATCTAGCCCTAGGTAGTTCCTCATGCCTGCTGCTGCATAGGTGACATATGACATCATATAGAACTTACCAGGTAGACAAGACTATTTTCATTTGGGAGTCTATCTCATCACTTATTAGGCTACCCCAATCAATCCCTTGGTCATTATTATTTATGATGACCATGAACTAGTACATCCACCCTTAGAATTCCTTTGACTTTGGGAGCCCAAATAACCAACACAAAGGGTGATGATATCACCGACTTCAAAAATAAAATCACTTCTAGGGAATGACTTAGGAATCCTAGAAACATTTGGCTTAGCCTTGATCAAAACTTCTTTTTACGTGCTTGATGTAGTCTTCTTGATCTTTGTCCCAGGCCTTTTGTCTTTGATTTAAGGTCTAAATCAACATACTCCACAAAGATGGGCAACCTTAGCGGTTCATTGAATTAACCTTCGTCCAATTTCACTATAGACTCTCTTGCTTGATTTCTCACTGAGCGGGAGGCTGAGTCATAGTGGGAAGCGCAAGCCAGGATGAATTCAGGGCATTGAGCTGATATTGGAAATCCTGCTGCAAGAGGGAGACCGCTGCTACTATCGACTTCATCCAAGAATTCTGAGAAGAATCCTCAATTCTCTTCCAGAAGTCCTCCATATCTATATTACTGAGCTCTATGTCCCGAATATCATAATTGCAGCTTATGTAAGAAGAAGACTCCATCTTCTGATATTTATACTTCATCTTTCCTGACTTATCCTTAGATTGGCCGGGGTCCGACATGAGGAGTCTCGAAGAAGAAATTCCTTGATGATTTCTGGAAGAAAAATTGGGCTTGAAAGTTTGTTGGACAAGTGCACAAACCCACCACACTATTCAGATTTTGAAACTTGCAAACCACCTTCGAAAACCCAACACAAAGGAGTGTATGTCGGAAGTTAGGACATGTTGAGCATCAATGAAAACTCGACACACTGTGAAAGTGAGGAAGTGTCGGACAAGTATGAAACCCCGACACAATGGCGGAAACTAGAGGATGTCGAGCTGGTAGAAATACCGATGCTGTGGATCTTGATGAATGTTAAGCACCCGGAAAAACCTGAAACAAGGAGGAAAGGGCGAGATGTTAAACACCCTGTAAAACCTGAAACAAGTATATTGGGTTTTTGACGTGTCAGAACATGAAAAATTCCCGCCTCATGATCACTTAGGAATTTTAGAATCATTATGAAATCTATAAGTTACAACTTATGGAAAACTAGTAAATAACTTAGGGTTAAATTTCAAACAAGATTCTTCATGGAAAAAGACAAGAAACAAGGAAAACAACCCCAAAACCCTAAAACTAGTAAAGAAGAAGGAAAAGAAATGAAAACCCCAAGAAAACACTTCAAAAATAACCCAAAAATCTTCTAAAAAGAAAGAAGAGAATAATACCTTCAACTAGATTGAAAAATGATCTAAAATGGATGGTGAAATCAATGGAAGCTCAATCGGGTTTGGAGGTAGAGGAAGCATCAATGAAAATCCAACGCAGCAAAAATGAATGGTAATAAATGACGTGGAAAAGATGACTATTTATAATAACCTAGCATTAATTACACCTCATTTGACACGTGTGCCAACTTCATGTACAACTAGACATTAATGACATGTCATCATGCTTGGAGCATCCGAAAACCCGATACAAAGGTTTTGATTCAATTCGGGTTTCGGGTTTCGGAAACAAGTGACATAAAACATGCATTGGATAAAGCATGTTCGATGCTTGAAAGTTCCGAAAACCCAACACACTTTGCTTAAGGCAATCGGGTTTTGGGTTTCGGGAAACATGAGGCATAAAACATGCTTTGGGCAAAGCATGTTTCGATGCTTAGAAGTTCTGAAAACCCGACATAAAGGACTTAGATAATCGAGGTTTTGGGTTTGAAACATGAGACATATAACATGCAAGAAACATGTTTTCATGTAATGAAAACTGAAAACCCAAAATCTCTTTCAAAGGGAATTTTTAAGAGATTTGTCCAAAATTTTCCTATGGTTATCTCATTTTTAGTTGGAATGACTAAAATGAGATAAAAGCGGCTCCATTGGGAACTTTCTTTGAGAGATGAAAGGAGGAGAACTCATGTATCAAAAAGCTTTATCCATTGGGCCATGGAGTTGGGAGAAGAAAAACCAAAAAAAAAAAAACCAAAGAAATAAATAAATAAAGAAAACACACAACAAAAAATAAATTATAATATAGTGCAAGAGAGCATCTTGCATTACTAATGGAACAACTTCAGATGTTGACCACTGAAAGGTAGAGGGAGCAACTCTCTATCAAGATATGATAGACAGAAGCTATTTTCACCGTTCAGCTGATGGATTTTGAAAGGACCTTTCCATAAAGAATCGAACTTGCCATGCATCCCTTTCTGTTCCCTTCTCTTATCCCAGAGAAGTACTAGATCTCCAATCTGGAAATCATGTTGCTTTGATTTTTCGTCAAATATCTTTTTGAATTTACTCGATGATCGTAATGTGATCCACCACCTTGCTCCGTTATTCTTCTAGCTTTGGATAGGTACGTTATCCTTTTCTCAATGGAACTTTAAAAATTTTCATCCTCAATTGCTTTAGCCAATCGTAAGGTGATAATTCTACAAAGATAGGAATCTCAACATCAATTCCATAAAAATCTGGAACAGGGACATTCCAATATCTCACTTATGAGTAATCCGTTCTACCCATAATGTATCATACAATAATTTGTGCCATGTCCTCTGATTCTCATTGACCATCTTTCTGATTATGGTCACCAGGTTTTTGTTGCTCGATTCAACCTAACCATTGCCTTGGGGGTAATAATTAGATGAATGAGCCAATGTGATCCCAAATCCATAGAAAAATTCATCAACTCATGTGATGAGAAATTGGAAGCATTTTCAGCAAAAATCTTGTGAGGTATGCCAAATCTAACAATTATATTCTCCTTGAGAAAGTTACACATAGCTTCGGAGGTTGCCTATTTGATTGGCGCGACTTCCACCCACTTGGTGAAATAGTCTGTGGTGGTGAGCACATAATTATGATCGCAGACTTTGGAGGCAGGATTCGATACTCTAATGAATTCAATTCCCCATTGGTGAAAAGGTTCTTCAATTATCACAGGCTTCAAGGGGAGAGTTGCCAACTTAGGACGACCAACGAAATGTTGACAAGCTTCACACTTAGCCACCCATTTTGCTGAATCTTGAAAGAGAGTAGGACAATAGTACCTAGTCCGTAAGATTTTGTAAGCCATCATGAAGGAAGATAAATGTCCTCCACATGCTATATTGTGGAAGGATTCTAGCAACCTTATCTGCTGAGACTTATCAACACAACGCAGGAATACACCATCAATACCCTTCTTGTATATACCATTATCCCAAAGAATGTATCTTACAGACCTTAATTTAATTGTCCTCTTTTCTTTTTGGCTTAAATGCGGGGACATTTGCTTTGTAAGTTAAAAATAAAGTGATATCTGCATACCATTCATCGGTTGTGCTTACAAAAAGCACCATGGCAATTATGAAGAAGTATCTTTAGTCTCCTCGCATTCTGTCTCATAATTGTTTTCTGTAATCAATTGGCACATGTGTGTCTTCCTCATACAAACTTGGTAGGTTTTATGTCCAAGTCATATTCTTGGAATTTGGCTATCAAGTTACCCCGTTGACTACCCAACTCTTGTTGAGTCAAAATGGACTTAACTGCAGTATCAGGAACAAGAACGAGAGTGTGAGAACTCAACACATAATACCTGAAATGCTTCATTGCTCTCACCACTGCATAACCATGCTTTTCAATTTGTGACATCTTCAATTCATGTTCCTTTAGTGGGCATCTCATGAAAGAAATGGGAGATTTGATTCCCTCTTCATTCTCCTGCATTAGAATGGCTAATACTGTATGTGTGGAAGCGTAGCTGTACATGATGAAATCCTTCTTGAAGTCTGGGCATACCAGAATAGGAGCATGAGCAATTTCTCTTTTGACTTCTTTGAAAGCAAGCTTCCCTTCAGTGCTCCATCGAAATGGAGTTTTACCTTTCATCATCCCAAGGATATCCTTGGTTTTATCGGAAAATTCAGGTACAAATCTTCTTAGGAAATTGACCTTTCCAAAAAAGGAATGCACCCCAGTTTTGCTTGTAGGTAGGGTAAGGCTTTGGATGGCTTTCACCCACTCTGGGTTGATCTTTGTTCCTTCTTTAGTCACGATATGACCTAGCAACTTACCTTCATATTACTCTAAACATGGAATTTTTAGGATTTAATGAAATCCCATGATGCCTGCACCTTAAGAGTACCTACTCTAGGTGATCATAATGATCACTTTGCTTCTTAGAGAAGACCGTCAAGTCATCCAAATATACAAATATGAATTTTCCCATAAAATATCTAAAAGCTAAGTCCATAGCTCTTTGAAATGTGGCTTTGGCGTTAATCAAACCAAAAGGCATCCTCTTGTAAGAAAAGGTCCCCCATGGGGTGGTGAATGTTGTTTTATGTTGATCCTCGTAATTACCTTGACACTGATTATACCCAAAAAATCCATCAAGCATAGATAACATTTCGATCCAGTGATAGTCTACGTAATACTTGATCCATGATAGGCAATGGGTAATTGTCTTTCAATGAAGATTGATTAAGGTTCGAAGTCAACACAAATCTGAATCTCACCATTCTTCTTTCTGACGGGGACGATGTTAGCAACCCAGGTAGAATGATGGATTGGGAAGATAATCCTTGCGTCTAACATCTTTTGAATTTCTACAAGAATAGTCCCTGAGATCTTTGGATTATAATGCCTTTTCTTCTACCTGTAGGGTTTGACATCAGGTTTCAAAGGGATGTTATGTTGCACATCCTTGGGCTTGAAATACTTCAGATCCACATAAGACCATGCCAAGATGTCCATATATCTCTTCAGGAGTGCAGTGAATCTTCCTTTCTCCTTAGGAGAACAACATTTTCTGATGTTTACCATTTGTGGTTGGTCAGAAGAGCCCAAATTAACTTGATCTACCTCTGATGAGGAAGCACCTTTAGCTTTCCTTTTATCCTGAATAAAACGATCATGTTTTTCAAACATAGACCTTCGAGAGAAACCAATCCATTCGAGAATCTTATTGCCTTTGAGCTAGATGAATTCACCATCAATCTCTTGATATGAATTCAAGACGGACTCACAAAAATCTGATTTTGATCCTTCAAAATAAAGCTTGCTAAAATTATCAACTTTCTCAAGAAAAGACAATACATGTTGATCATCATTGAACACTTGCCGGTGTCTTTGAATTATCTGGAACACTTGGATGATACACAATCTCAATGGCATATGTGTCCTATTTGAACTTTGGGTGAGGAAGGAGAAGAGATGTAGACATAGCTAACGAATCATCTTTATCGTTATGTCTGTCAAGACTGCGCCTTAATGGAAAAAGCATCAAATCATTCTATGTTGTCCCACACCTTGTTCTTGTAATGCCTTAGGCGATCATTTTTCACTTGATAGATCCCCTTTACTTGATTTACAATCAACTCAGCATCTCCCTACACTTTAAGATTTTAGATTCCCTTTTTCCTTGCCATTTCTAATCCCAATAACAGAGCTTCGTATTCAGCCGTGTTATTAGTATTGTCAAACTGTAGCTTGAAGGCGAAGGGAAAGATCTCGAAATCTGGAGATATAAGAACCACACCAGCTCCTGATCTAGTAGTTGAATAGCTCCCATCGAACTCGAGGGTCCAAATAGCATTAGGATCTTCTTCCTTGATTTCTATAGAAGGCACCTCGATGTCATGAAATAATTTCCCAAGCCTGCATCTTCGAAGAGAATTTGAGCCTTGGGATCGTCTGATTTAGTAACCAGGTACTTTGCTTGTGCTTCGGGGTGGAGGACACGAGGAACTCCATTTACTAGAATTTTAGCTTTGGTCCAGTCCATATTGATTTCTCCTCCAACATCTTTACAAAAACCTCTTCCTAAGAGAATGTCATAAGTAGCAATTGGGATATCAGTGACCAAGATAGTCATTTTTACTCTCTTTTAGGGAATGCAACAAATGCAAACTATGCATCCTTGATTTGGCCAATCAATGGGACTTTCTTGGTTTCCATGGAGTAACACCACCCATAAGATTTAGTCAAGGTAAGTCCAAGGGCATGGGCTACTTTTGCGGGCATCACGTTATCAGAGGCTCCTGAGTCAATTATGCAATTGTTGAGTTTAAACCCGTTTATAAGTAAGGACAAATAAAACGGTTCAATCTTTCCTAAAGAAGCAACAAAGGTCATATTATTCTGAGGTAAAGGATGAGTGGGATTAGGCAACATGCCTTTTGAAGATGAAGGGATAACAACCTTGCTTCTAATGAATTTGGCAAGTTTCTCAAATTGCTTGGGATTTGACTGGAGGTACTCGGCTTCCGACATTTGGATTTTAGTTTTCTTTGCATGATCAATAATGTCGAAAGTGGTATATGAAGGAATGATGGTGGGATTAGTTCTAGTTATATTGGTCTGAGCCAAGGCACTGGTCTTGGGGGTAGGAGAAAGAGAGTTAGAAAAATAAGTTACCTTTTAGTTGTCTCTTTTCAGTTTGCGCTGAGATAGGAGAGCCTCTTTTAGCCATAACCACAGGAGCTTCTTTACCCTTCTCCTTAGAGCCTTTAACTGGATTTTCGGGGTTCTGAGATTGAGCTCAAGTGAAGATTGCAAATGACTGACCATCATGTTCACATTGGTCTTCCTCGTATTCCAAGTACCCAATATTGGAGTCGCCAGCTGAATCGTCGAAAGACTCATCAGCATATCCTAAAGCTTCAAAAGCTTCATGAGAATCTTGATCTTCTGGTTCCTCATCATCCTTAACTATTTCCACTATTACATTGATAGGAGGAGCTTCAATGGCCAGCCTTGTTAGAGTAGCAATCAACCAATTCCTATCTCTTGCGGGAGCGCCATTGGTATTGTCGAGAAATTTGTCTAGGAATATCCCGATAAGGAATGTTGGTCGCCTATTGAGACATCTTCTTCTTCAAAGTAATCAAGTCATTGGCCATCTTCTGAATCATAGGGTCAGTAGTACTTTGAGAAGAACTCTGATTTTTAGGCTTAGATGACTCTCTTCTGATCTTCCTAGCAGAATGAGATCATCTTCTATTTCAGTGGTTGTAGCTTGAGTAGTAGCCAAATCAGGGATAACAGATCTTCTTAATAAGAAGCTCACATCAGGGGGTTGAGCATTGATGAAGAAACACTTTTGATTCTCAAGAGTGGGAATGGCTAGCACTGGAATCTTCCAAATCAGTTTGTTGAATTTTTCCACAAAGTCCCTTGCAGGCTCATGAGACTCCTTCATATGTGTAAGTTGTGCTAACAAGTCATGAGAATCTTTAGCTGGTTTGAACCTTGCTTCGAATATAGATCTCATGGTATCCCAGTTGGTAATGCATGCATTTGGAAGATGGTAGAACCATTCTACAGCCACACCTGTAATTTTTCAATGAAGAGTTGAATAGAGACATCTTCATGAGCCACCCCGAGGACGCCACATGCGACAAAGAATGAAGTGATGTGTTCATCAGGGTGCTACTTCCCATCGCTGTTGAACTTAGGAATATTCTTACGAGATCCATGTGGTAGATCATGCAATGGTAGAGTTAGGGAAAGAGGGCCAATAGCCGCACCCCAAGGCACGAGGTTATGCTTATCATTATTCTAAATGAAGTGCATATAGGAATCCGAGTATCAGACAAGAATAATGCATGACAAGTTGTAGAAGCTTCTTGTTCTTGAGGAACCCGAGTTCTTCAGATAGGTGAAGAACTTCTTGCTCAGCTAGATACAACACTTTCTTTGGGAAAGTCTGAAATTGTGTTGCTGAATCGGATCAAAGAACGAATCAGTTTCACCCTGACTTGGCTTGGACCGAGTGAAGATTTTCCTGGCCAGCTTGAACTAGAAAATAGATCTACCAAAAATAAGGAAAATATGGAGTCACCAAACACAAATAGGATAAGCGTAGTCTTATCAATCTGTATTCCCCAATGGAGTCGCTAAAAATTATTGGTTGGATATTTTTTCAGACCAAAATATGTGGTTCAACCACAAGTACATGGGATTAAATCCCTCCTCAAAGACGAGTGAAGAAACTGTTTATTACTAATCTAAAACACAAACGAAATAATATATACAGTATTCACACTATTCTAACCATTGGGTTAGGGATACAATCCTAAAATCCATATCAACACGAGATGGAGATGTTACAACTAAAAAAATAGAATGGATTAGAAAGAAAACTATTAAGACATAAAACAGAGTCGGGGAAGGGAATGAGAGGAACGTATTTTCTTTCAAGCAAATATAGATAAAGAAATACTTATATGAGTTTTAGATAATGAGTGTAATATTCGAAATGATTAAAATAATCAAGAACACTAAACAATGAATAGCTTAATATCTTGGGCGTAAGAATAATCTCTCAAGATAGATGAATCCCACAACACGAGTTTGCTAAATAACACTTGTTTCTATTCCTCAATGATTAAAAAGAAAATACAAATTTTTTCTTCTTCTTCACAATAGCTCTTAATATTCTAAAAATTTCTCCCCTTTAGAATGCATAAGCATCCCTTATTTATAATAGAGAGAGCAGAGAGAAAATAGGATAAATCCTAGAAAATTGTGATTTAATGAGAGTCCTATTTTGCTTGACTCTCACATAGGAGAACAAAAAATTTGCTTCCTATGTGGTTAAATGAAAATGAAAAAGACATGACAATTTATTGATAGAAATGACATGAAACATTATGCTTATTCGCTTCTTTGTCCTTGTCTTCCTCCAACGAAGCCTACTTTTCATGAAATTCTTGGAACTTCGGGATTATGTCTGCATCTCAACTTCATCGGTGCACAGAATAATCACTTAGAACCTCACAAGTTTCCCGAGTTTCACTTGCATTGCGGGAAGTTTCTTCAATCTCTTGTTGAGTTTCCTCAAAGTGATTCCAAAACATTCTTGATCCTTATAAACTTATCAATGGTTTTCATGTCAAAGATGAAAGCTAGTTCGTGCTGAATTTATTCTTGAATTTTTTTATAGAGATCGTCAATAGGTAGAATATTCGAGCTTTCATCCAACAACTTGGTGAAGATCCTGGACAACTCTGTTTTATGTCATTGGTGGCATCAACCAACCGATCTCTCGATTCCCTCAACTTGCTGCAAGCTTCACTTTCGAGAATATTTATCCCGAATCTAATGGCTTTGGGTAGCTGGAAATGTTTATCCCCATGCGGAATGATTCCTTCTTCCATTAAGATCCAGGATGGAACTGCTTTGCGGTGCGCATTGAGAGCCTTAAAATTTAACTCGAGGTTCCCAATTCTGTGAAAATTCATCATCCATTTTGTCGCCATCCTTCTTTATTTCCTCAAGGATATATAAACCTCACTATGTCATCAATGACCTCTCTTCCTTGTAGGAGTAGCCTCACGAATCCATTCATCAACCGTTATTCCCTTCTCGTTGATCTTTTCAATCATAGGGACCGATGAGAAATCGAACCTGATAGGATTAGGGGTAGAAGATGATGGTGTTGACTGAGAGGGCTTTGAGAGCTTGAGAAATACTTTCGTTAACTGTTCAACTTTCTCCTTTAGCTCATCTCTGCTCACCTTCATTTCCCTCTTAGCTTCTGGCATAACACGTTCATGGCATCCTACGCATCTTGTTGTGCTCCTTCTATTGTTACCTTTCCTAGATCAACCCTTGTAATCTGATAATCAAAAGCAGCTATATCCTCCTTGGTTTTGTTGGCCATGGGAGTGGCAATCTCTACAAACTTATGCCCTGAGGCATCCACTGAAACCCTTGAAACCATTTTGGGTTTCTTGGAATATTTGGCAAGAGAGGCCTTGAGTGAACTGAAGTCGAAGGCTGGTAGGGGAACTACCACCTTCCTCTTTCTTGGGGTCTGATCAATTAACCATTGAGGTACAGTGGAAGAAGTTTCCCCTATCGGAGGTGTTATGGTTACATCTGTAGGTGGAGGAAGGTTTATTTGTGGAGTAGTGATGACTGCAAGTGTGGTGACTATGGGAATAGACTCAAGGAATGAAGGTGCAGAAGGAGGAGGCATTTCTATGGCCATCTTAGGTCCAACAAAGAGAGGTGAGAGGTTAGAGAAGATGCTGGCCATGGCTGATGAGAGTGGCATAGAAATATGAGATGAGGAAGATTGGGAGAGAGGAGGTAAAGATTCTAAAGTCAAAGCTTGAGAAGCAAGAGAAAGACTTACCTCCGATGAGAAATCATCAAAAGGAGAAACAAGAGGTTGACCTACCTCTTCTTCTGAAGGAATTTTTCCTTGTTCTGGTGGAGGAGGTGAATCCAGTACCTCAACTATTTGTGAAGGAGTGGCTAGATGATGTGGCTCCTTGCTTTTCTCTCCCCTTCTGAAAAATTTAAATTTTATCTGCCTCTTGGTAGGGATTTTATCCTCTTCCCTCTCTCCCTTGGAGGGTCCGCTTCTAAAGTAGCTATTTTTGAAAATCTCTTTTCCTTATAACTCATTCCCTAAGAAATGAGCCATGCCTTGGTATGGAAAAGAGTCTGAAGAGTCTTTCAGTGATAGAAGATTTTTCAGCAATAGACCAATCAATGGCTGGGAATCTGAGTTGGTCTCCATCTGACTATTCGTACCTAGTGTCCAAAACACTTTCATTGTCCGTGGTGCCTTTAGGGATATCAGCCAGATCTAACATCTGAATTTCTTCAAGCGTCGGTCGATGTTGTCTTTTCTTCAAATGACAACTTCATCCCGAAGATCAACCCAAATATCTTCCACATTGGGCACATGCAGATACAAGGTTCCATATGACTTGAGAACTCCTCGGATGTCGAATCCCTCCCTCAGATTCATATGTTTCTTCAATTTTTCCTGAAGCTTGTGCACCACATTTTTGGCCTTAACCATGGTAGAACATATATAACTTCGAATGGAAATGGGGAAGGAGACGGCGACTTTGTGCCTACTTTGTTGGAATTTGTGAAAATCCAACAATTGTTTGACCAACTCCATAAGGATCAGTTTGTCACCTAGGAACCTGGGAAAATGGAAAGGATTACCATGGAACCTTACCACCCGAAGATAAGTAAACTTCTTGAATTGTAAGAAAATGTAACCCCATTTTGACACTTTGGCCCATGCTTCATTAGAAACCCTTCTCTTCCTCATATCAGGATCCAACCTACAAATGTTTTCGTAGAATAAGGCGTCATTCACTCTTCTATATTGGTCTTCAGACCCTTTTATTATCAGCTAAGGGAAGTATCAATATATGTGTTCTGTTGCTCAATGTCCCTTTGCATCTAGCCCTAGGTAGTTCCTCATGCCTGCTGCTGCATAGGTGACGTATGACATCATATAGAACTTGCCGGTAGACAAGACTATTTTACTTTGGGAGTCTATCTCTTCACTTATTAGGCTACCCAAATTAACCCCTTGGTCATTCTTCTTTATGACGATCATGAAATGATACATCCACCCTTGAAATTCCTTTGACTCACGGGAGCCCAAGCTTGCTCAAGCAGGGTGATGATATCGCTGACTTCAAGAATAAAATCACTTTTAGGGACCGACTTAGGAAACCTAGAAACAACTGGCTTAGCCTTGATCAAGAACTTCTTGTTTACGTGCTTGATGCAGTCTTCTTGATCTTTTTCCCAAGCCTTTTATGTTGATTTAAGGTCTAAATCAACATACTCCACAAAGTTGGGCAACCTTATGAGTTGATCGAAATAACCTCCATCCAATTTCACTATAGACTCTCCTGCTTGATTTCTCACTGAGCGGGAGGCTGAGTCATAGTGGGAAGTGCAAGCCAAAATGAATTTAGGGCATTGAGTTGATATTGGAAATCTAGCTGCAAGAGGGAGACCTTTGTCAACTATTAACTTCATCCAATAATTTTGAGAAGAATCCTCAATTCTCTTCCAGAAGTCCTCCATATCTATATTACCGAGCTCTATGTCTCGAATAGCATAATTATAGCTTATGTAAGAAGAAGAGTCCATCTTTTGATATTTATAATTCATCTTTCCGACTTATCCTTAGACTAACCGAGAGGTCCGACGTGAGGAGTCTCGAAGAAGAAATGCCTTAATGATTTCTACGGAAAACAATCGGGCTTGAAAGTTTGTTGGACAAGTGCATAGACCCGCCACACTTTGCTTCAAATTTTGAAACTTGCAAACCACCTTGGAAAACCGACACAAAGGAGTGTATTTTGGAAGTTAGGACATGATGAGCATCAATGAAAACCTAACACACTGCGAAAGTGAGGAAGTGTTGGACAAGTATGAAACCCCGACACAATGGCGGAAACTAGAGGATGTCGAGTAGGTAGAAATACTCAAAGAAAGCGTAGATCCCGATGGATGTCGAGAACACTGGAAAAACTCGAAACAAGGTGGAAAGGGTGAGATGTTAAACACCCTGTAAAACTGAAACAAGTATATCGGGTTTCTGACGTGTCAGAACATGAAAAATTCCCACCTCATGATCACTTAGGAATTTTTAGAATCATTATGAAATCTACAAGTTACAACTTATGGAAAATAAGTAAATAACTTAGGAGTAAATTTCAAATAAGAGCCTTCATGGAAAAAGACAAGAAACAAGGAAAACAACCCCAAAACCCTAAAATAGTAAAGAAGAAGGAAAAGAAATGAAAACCCCAAGCAAACACTTCACAAATAACCCAAAAAGCTTCTAAAAATAAAGAAGAGAAGAATACCTTCAACTAGATTGAAAAATGATCAAAAATGGCTAGTGAAATCAATCGGGAAGCTCGATCGGGTTTGGAGGTAGAGGAAGCATCAACGAAAATCCAACACAACAAAAACAAATGGTAACAAATGACGTGGAAAAGATGACTATTTATAATAACCTAGCATTAATTACACCTCATTTGACACATGTGCCAACTACCAGACAACTAGACATTAATGACATGTCATCATGCTTGGAGTGTCGAAAACGATACAAAGGTTTTGATTCAATTCAGGTTTCGGGTTTCGGGAAACAAGTGACATAAAACATGCATTGGATAAAGCATGTTTCGATGCTTGAAAGTTCTGAAAACTTGACACACTACTAAGGCAATCGGGTTTCGGGTTTCGGGGAACATGAGGCATAAAACATGCTTTGGGCAAAGCATGTTTCGATGCTCGAAGTTCCGAAAACCCGACATAAAGGACTTAGATAATCAGGTTTTGGGTTTCGGGAAACATGAGACATATAACATGCAAGAAACATGTTTTCATGTAATAAAAACTGAAAACCTGAAAACCTGAATTTCAAAGGAATTTTTAAGAGATTTGTCCAAAAATTTCTATGGTTATCTCATTTTTAGCTGGAATCACTAAAACAAGATAACACATCTCAACCACGTAAAGCGACTCGGTGTATCGAATCTATTTCTTCTTTTGACATTATTGATCATGTTAAGAAAAATAGAGTTCAAATGTCAAAAAGTGAATACTTGAGAACCTTTCCTTAGCAGATTAAATAGGCTATTCAAATATGTAAAATCACTAGGACAATCCAATACATCAAAAGGCCTTTTTCCTAAGCCCAAATATACTCCACAAAACAACATTGTAGTTGTTAAATCCAAACCATCTTTTGAAAGAGTGGAACCGTTCTATGTTTCCCTATTGCTTAATGGTTTCAAGTTAAGCAACTACATTTTAGATTCAGTGCTTCGACAATGTCATGTCGGCTAAAGTTCTGAATGCTCTTGGGCTTACCTTGACAAAGACCATAAAAGGTACTACTCTATGGAGAGACAAGTCCCTTTAATCGACAAATAAAAGATGCACAAACTGCTTACTGCAACTTTTCCCGATAAAATATTAAAGATGACAATCCTAGTTGTAGATATTCCCATATCCTACGGGATGTTGAGCAGTAAACTTCTACAAAGAGCTGGGAGGAGAAGTAAAGATGGATTGGTCCTATGCCCATATTCCTATCAAAGGAATTAATTAGAAGCTAGATCCGAAAAGAAGTACAAGTACACGGTGACAAAATATGAGGATCCTAGATCTCAAATTCTTTTTCAGGAATTTGACTGTGGGGTCTATTTCTTGGAAATGGATAAAGACGTTCCAGAGTCAGAATTTCAACTAGAGCCAGCAAAAGAAGCTGAAAATTTTTGACTCTAGAGTTTAAAGGCACCTGTTGTTCTTTTGGATCAGGAGTTGGTGTTCTACTAATATCTCCATATCATGAGATATTCCCATACTCCCACAAGTTGATGTTCGAGAACACCAATAATATGGCGGAGTATGAGGCATTGCTGCTAGGAATGGAGCAAGCCAGAAAGAAAGGAGTAAAACTCCTCAAAGCCCAAGGAGATGTTGAACTTCTAGTAAAGTAGGTTTGAGGGCAAAGTCAAGTCAAAAGAGATGAGCTGAAGCATTACGAGAGATAAAGTGCTTTTTGCCACACTAGATTTTGCAGCCTTCTCTATCAACTTCATTCCAACCAATCAGAACTCCAAGGTAGACTCTTTGGCGGTCACAGCCGCACTATTAAATCCGGATAGACCACCATCCATATTCAAACAAGGAAACTATAAAGTGGAGATGGTCTACCACCCCAAAGTCCCTGAACAAACATCTACATGTCTGCATGTTGAAGGGAGTGAATCACCACCATGACAAATAGTCACAGGAAAATTTGATCTAGGTTATGATGACAGTAGTGGAATAGTCCAACCAAAAGGTAACAAAATCCCCAAGGGTTTAGTTTCCTTAGTGGATACTTTCAACAAGCATGATCAGTACCTGAAGAAGAACAAAGAATATGGTGATAGTTCTTCCTTAGAAATGCAGCAAATAAATATGGGAACGGAGCAAGTTGATGAAGAATTATCCACCATAGAGATAAGAAAGGATGAGCCATCACCGATGAATTATATAAGGAGTTGCCCAAGGTATTTGACAAGAAGGACAAAGAAAGGAAGTTTGAGATCGGAGACTAGGTACTCTTGTGGGACAAGAGACATGAACCGAAGGGCATGCACGGAAAATATGATTCACTTTGGAAAGGTCCCTTCATGATAAAAAGAGATACCAGTAATGATACTTTCTTCCTTGCCTACCGGGATGGAGTTGAATTGTCGTTGCATTTCAATGGGCAACACTTGAAGTTGTTCCGGACATAAAAAATAGGGTAAAACTTGTATGTATATAAATAAAACTTTTGTTGTTTTCTTTTCTTTTCTTTTTCTTTTTGTGTTGTTTTTGTTTTCCTAACCCTGAGCCCAATAAACAAGATGTGAAACCGAGAGATGTTGGAATCTCATCTTTATCCCTATCATTTTGACAGAGGCAAAGATGTCCACAGATGCAGAGCCAACTAACCGGTGTCCCAGCATTTCTCTATGAAATATGAGACTACCAAAAAATGTTTGTATTGTGTCAAGATATTCCAAGAGAGTCATATAAGCCAATTTCGCCAAATACCTAGATGTCAAACTCGTTATATTCGTCATTTGGGGTATTACTGCAGAAATTTTTATTTAATTATTTTAAGCATCGTTTGACATAAATTGTGCTTCGGTTTAACCTGTTGAGGTTTTACTGTCAATACTCCCATATACCAAGAGGGTTTCCACCAGAATGAATCCGGGCTTTATCTGTGACTTCCGCAACGTTTTTGTTTTTGTTATTTTCTCATTTTTTTTTTTCGTGAAATTTCCTCAGGACAATTCCTTTGTTGGTTCAATTTATTTTCTTTCCTAGAGTATCATGGAGATCATCTACGGACGTCATGCCAGAAGGAATTTTCCACAGGAGGTCTGGTTCTCTCTAAAAAGATGAAGTCATGCACAAAAAGGCCTCTTCTAGGTAGGTCGCATTTTTGGGAAAGGAAGGTTTTAAGCTACAATGGGATTTTTGGTAGCAGCAAGTAGGTGGGAATTTTGTACCTACCTAGTAGGGTACTTTTTCCCATGGAAGCAAAGTCACTTAAGTCATGATGGGAAAATTAGAGGCAATAGGCAGGTGGGAATTTCTTACCTGCCTTGTAGGGTGAAAATTCCCATTGTGAAATAAAAGAAAATCACTTAAGGCATTGATGGGAATTTCTTACCTGCCTTGCAAGGTAAAAAATCCC
Source organism: Taxus wallichiana var. yunnanensis (assembly GCA_018340775.1). NCBI lineage: Eukaryota > Viridiplantae > Streptophyta > Pinopsida > Cupressales > Taxaceae > Taxus > Taxus wallichiana. The sequence continues at coordinate 1,047,527,660 of CM031239.1, forward strand.
ATTATGAAAGTCAAACAACTTAAGTGGATCATGGGATTTTTGGAGCTGTGGTGCAGGGTGAATAATCTCATTAGAAATTGACTTTTAAAAATAGAAATCAGCTATGGCAAAAAGTGCGACCCACCTAGAGGAGGAATAATACTTTTTAAAGTATTTATTGATGGAATTAATTCCTATTTTTGGCGCATGAGGTCAAAGCACATTGTGAAGTCAAAGTGGACTGGAAGTAGAAAGCTAAAATTAAATAAATTTAATTTATTTAATGGCAGCCATGAGCATGCACAAAATAGGCGTCCAAATTGAAGAGAAAAGCATGATTTTTAATTAAATAATTTTTGGAAATAGGAAGGGCAATTATTGATTATAGAATGATGAAGGTTATATAAGCATGGGCTGCCATATTAATGGAGTTATTAATTCTTTAGCAAAGGAATGCAGCCAGAAATTTTGGCGCCCAAAGAAGGAGGAATTTTGCTAAAAAAGGTGTTTTCACCGTCGAAAAGCTTCAAAGTTTGGCACCTAGGCTTGAAGGAGCTTGATTTTAGTCCGATTAATTGTTATGCATAGTGGTATAGGTGATCGTGTGAAGTTGACAATATTCATGCTTGCTTCACATGCAAACAAAGCCTAAAATTTTAGGGCAGCGGGCTTTATATGCATATTTTTATGATGAAAATCAAGTTCTCATGCTGGATTCCGTCTTTATCCGAATTGATTGCAGGTATTCATTACAGTGCTTATATAATTGAAAGGAGCTTAAATCAATGTCAAATACATTGAATATATCTTCCGAATCTAAATAAATTCTCGATCCGCATCTGCACAATTGCAAAGAATTCCGACATAATTAAAAGCAAAAAGAATTGCTCGATAAAGATTACTCCAGCCATGGCAAAGCATGATGAAAGAAAACGATAAGCAAAATCGTTCATAACATCCGAGATCTAGGTCTAGATCCATAATTTCAAAGGCTTCATCCTCTTGTTTTTAATGCAGCCCGTGTAGAAGTCGGCATGAAAAATTTCTTCTAGGATCTTGTGCATGTGCTCCCAATATTCCAGTTGAAGCCTTCATTGAAGTTGCATTCACTCGGAGTGCTTTCCAAAAAAATTAATTTCTCATATGCAATTAAAAATAAAAATGATGAGTTATTTACGACAAACACTGCACTGATGCATGTACTAGAGAAGTACTACAAAAGCTTCAAGGATAAGAAGGAAGACAAGTCAAAGGTAATACCCGCAAGAAAATCATAATCACTTGCTTCTAGATCTAGCCGCCAGATCTAGTTGCTTTCAGATCCAATTTGGTGAGAATCAAGGGTAAAAGAATCAACTGCATGCAGAATATGAAAAAAAAACAAGATTGTAGCTTTCCTCTTTCTTCTTCTTTCTCTTATTTCCTCCAACAAAGTAATTGAGCGATCAATTAAATTATAAAATTTAAGTGATTGGTTGGTTTAAAAGCCATTACCAAGAAGTAAACTACTTGGAAATAGGTGGCATACATGCAAAATAGAAGGTTCAATTTTCGGTTGCAAATCATGCATGCCATGCAAAGAGGAATTCCGGGAGGGAGATTGTCGATTGTTTCCTTTACATCTTCCACATGTGCCGAGTTCACTAAAATCTTACGACTTGTAATTTCCCCTCTACATTCTCGTAAGTAGAGGAAGAACCTTCGGGTAAGGGGCATGAGAATTTGTAAGCAACATTCTTGTGTTCAGTTTTGTGTTGAAACACTGATAGCTTTTGAAGAAAATGAATAGAAATGAGTAGATTTTGAGAGAACTTTGTGTCGACAATGCATTTTGTTTCTAAATGTTTGTCTTAGATCTACTTATAAAATTTGTGTTATTCTAGATCTAGATCTGAAAGCTTCCTTTGCTTATAATTCGTGTGTTAATATCTATTGGTTACATCTATGTGCATGCAATCAACTCGTAATCTATTGATTGGGTTGCACATCTTCCCTCTTTCTTTCCTATTTTTATTATTTCCTTCTTCATCTAGATATTTCCTTTCTTTAACAACTACTTACTTGCTGCAAAACTATACAGCTATGGTTCATGAGCTGCATGGTTAAAGTAATACCCACAAATAGATACTATCATATTTAATTGAAAAATATTACACAAGAGCCTCACCGGTAAATGAGAGATTTATCTCATGATCGCCTAGGTTTTCAGCTATGCAGAAAATCTAGCCAATGAGATCTACATTTTAAAAGAGATGGAGTTTTGAAGAATGAAGATTCATCCCTTAACTCCATTATTGTTCGGAGAATCAATATGATGAGATAATTATTAATCATTGTTGTAGATATCAGGGTTTTTTTAACCCACTACACCCCATACATGCACATTAACTCACCTCATATAATCATTTTTTACCCCGTAAATCTTAATTAACTCCCTAACCAAACCTAACCTCACCCCTAACCATTTACCCTCGTCCCCATACACCGAAACTCAGTTTTGGAAGTGGTTTAAACCACTTCTAAATAGGATTTTCCACATTTCCCAGATCGTTGGTGACTCTAAAAATCTTCCGTGATTTTAAATGGGATCTTAGGATCCTATTTCAGAATCTTTGATCTTTGAATTTACTACTAAAACTATGTCATCCCGGTGATCTTCGAGCACTATAACAAAGCCATGACCTTCTAGGAATCCATACCACATCATTTTGTGTAGCACACGTCTTCAAGACCCTCTTCGTATTGTCAGACTATCAAAATTCATCATCACAAGCCCAACCGAGTTCTGTAAGCATTTAATAGATTTTCGCATCAAAGGTAATTTCATATTTTTCTATTTTTATTTATTTTCTATTTACACATCAAAAAAGGAAAAATCAAGCGATTTTAGACTATTTTTAATCGATTTATCATTTTTTCAAATAATCAACCTTTTTGAAGTTCAAGTTCCTTGACAAGATACGACATTTAATTGAAGAATATTGATAAAATTACTTTGAAGACCTCTAGATCATTGCCACATTATCCTAGGCTACTTACAAAGTTGAATAGGATCTTCCTATTCACCTTAAAGTCTAACTTCTTTGTCTTGTATCGATTATATTGTCATTATCTATCTTACTATCTTTATCAACACAACTTAATTGTATCAAAACGATCTGACATCCTTTAAGGAAGTCCCTTTATATTCTTGGAATCGGCCTTTTTAGAGTAGTTCATTGTCATATTTATCTAATATATTTTGTTTAGTTGTCTCCATTTGCAGGTCTCTTCACTTGGCGGAAGGAGGAGTGTTTTTCATTGTCCACTTCATATCATCCTAACATTGTGACTGTTAGTGCAGGTATCGGTAAACCATACTATTTTTTATTTTTAGGTACTTTCAGCCTTTGATAGAATTAACTGAAAACTACCTATATGTTCCTAGCATGTTAGGTGGGACAGTTCCTTTCTTTTCTTTAATTACTATTTTTAGTCATTTTTGGTTCTCTACTCTGAATGTCGCTTAATAATTATAGTAAATCACCAGTGATTTTGGTGAATTGCCAATGATTTATTTAATCATTGACAATCTCTGTGGATTATTCTTGATTACTCAGTTCAGTTTTCCTTCTATTCGTCTTTTGTCTTTTGTTTTCTGATTCCATATAACCTTCGCAGGTTATCTTCTTTGAATTCTTTGTTTCTACATTTCAAATCTAAGTTAAAATCAAAAGAAAAAAAGGGAAAAATGATTACAGGTATTTCTTCTTTTCTAGCATTGCATTTGTTTGTTTGTCCTCATCGAATCAATGTTTCTTTTTGGGACTTAAAACAAACCTTCATCTTATCTAATCACATACTTTAATTAGAAGTTTAAAAATTACATTCACTTAACTCCCCTCACACACAACCAAACCACATCAAATACAAATCGCACTTAAACATCCCTACCCAAGTGGACATACTTGGATTTTGTCACCAAGAGGATAAGCTGACTTGGTGCTCTAGTAGAATATAAATAAGTTAGTGGGCGGTATATTGGCTAAGCACCGACGCCCTTATTGTTATGGGACCATGAGCCGAGGGGGTGGGACCATGAATTGTGAGGTAGGCCCCAATACCACGCATCATACGACACCAACCTAGATTAAGGCCTCATGTACCTTTGGTTATATTGAGGACTCCATCCTTTAATTACACCTAAAACCATCCATATATTGTCATTGCCTAGTACCTTCTTAACCATTTTTCATAATTTAATCAAAATAAAAAAATTCTCTTATGTGACTTGTCTGTGTTATTGTAATTAACCATCTAGTTGTTTTTATTTTCAGTGATTGTTTGTTTATTTCATGGTCCTAACTAGACATCAATCACATCTACAAAACACCAAAAAGATAACGGACATTTCAGCAATCCATAGAAAATGTCTAAAATCGTCTTGATGATATACCATGTCTAATTCACCAATACCGATCATATTCATCACCTCCAACATCAGAGATCCCATACCCATAAAATCATGTCTTTTTAACGGTGGTGATCCAGTCTTCTTTGAGATTTTGGATTCAAATCTTGTGGCTCCCAATTCCTATTTAGTTTCCGGGGTGTACTTTATCAACAATCCACACATGAAAAATGATCCCTTGTCACCAATGTTTCTTATGAATTTTCTCAACTTATTAATCCTAACCACAGTCGGTCATCCATAAACTCCATTCTTATTCCACTATTTGTGAGTCATGAACATCAAATCCCGTGTCATTGACCCTCGTCATCACTTTTGATCCCAATGTTATTTCTTCAAAAAATTACAACCAACCAACATTCATCATCCTCACTAGATCTCTAATCTATCTCCTTCTCATCATAGAATAACACCAATTCATCTTCATCCACCTCTAATTATATAGTCTCTAGTACTCTTCAAAACCTCTCATAATCTCGATATCCATCCCACTTAGTGTGTCTCAACCTATTTCTTCACAACAACCCACATCATCCATTCAAAACGTGGTCATGTCCATCCCAACTTCGATACACCTTATTAATACAATTACTAGCTCTAGTGTTCACCCTTCTTCATAGTAGTTATCAACCACCCTTGTTTCAAAATTCCCTCTTAGGATATACTTCAACTATCCCAGCCATTAATTAACACCTCCATCTCGTATCAATACATATCACAACAATCTCAACCCCTCATACAAACTTCCATCCCCTTTCAACACATACCACAATAGTCTCAACCCTTTATCCATACCTCCAACCCATCCCAATATATACCCCAACAAGCACAACATCTTATAAACACTTCAATTCCAATCCAATATCAATACATCCAACCCTCACAACCTCTAGTCTCATAGCCAACATACAACATTCCCATGAGTGCTCCACTCTAGCATAATATCCCTCTATCATATCAGCCATATCAACAAACAAACCCGCATACATATAATCAACTAGGACCTTTGTCATTCAATCCTCAATATCAACCAACACAAAATGATCCTTTACAAGCACTCATGAATAGGATCTCTAGTCTAGATGTTTCTTATATAGGTCCCAAAAACAAGTTATCTTACAAATAAATTAGCAACAAGCCCATCCATCCGTCCATACCATACAAATCATATCCTCTGTGGGAAGGGTGCGCAAGTTCCTTAAGTTTTATAGAAAATAAGATCTATAACAACACATTTGATCCTTTTGACATGCAAGCCATTACCTTATCGTACATGACAGGACCTCATGTTGATAACATTCCATATGTCCCTAGCAGGTCCCATGCTAGATTGATACAATAGTATCCCACAATATTAATTGTTCTCCTTCTCACATCTTGTGAAAATTTTCTTAAAACACTTCTCAATCAATATCTCCTACAAAGTCACAATCACAGAACTTTACGCCATAAAATAATTTGAGAATGAGTATATCCCATATTTCGTTACCGTTGGAGGGTATTATTAATCAACTATCCTTTTCCCTACCACATACTAAATTGACAAACTATTTTATCACTCATGTGCCAAACATATATCATCCACACTCCAAATCCAATCTTTCCAAATGTTTGATGAAGCCTTTACTATGGCTCACAAACTAGAACTTTGCACTCTTTACAATGGTAGGGTCAAACTCAGATCAAAGAAACCTAAACTTGAGTCCTCATTCAAACCATCTTCTAGTCATGACAAATCTAAAACAACAACAAACACGGTCGTCATAAAGAATTCTTCTAAGGAACATTCAACTTCCGAATGCACATGCCCTCAACATAGCTATACACCTATTGGTGAATCCTACAGTACGGTTTTGATAAAATCCTAGCTGTATGTATGATCACCCTTCCACCTATCCATCCCATTGATACATTTGTCTCAAATCCCTCTTTATATCGAGAGAATGATTATTGTAAATACCATAGGGTCAAGGGTCATGACATTGAAAGGTGTCACTCATTTATGAACGTCCTCTGGGACCTTATCGACAAAGGTGAGTTACAATTGGATAACCCAAATGCACCTCCAAATTAGAATCTAGACATCTTTAGTCAACCCTTTCCAAACCACACTCCCTCCACTAGTCAACCCTAGTCTAACATCATCAACTCTCATTGGACTATCAACACAAGAAGGATTGTGAGGTCTATATTAGGTGATCTATCATTATGTAGAAGGGGGACTAAGTTGAGTATAAAAGTTTCTGTGGGAAGTGGCACAATATTAGGATCTTTGTATTCATAGATTCAAAATAAAAAAGTGTGAAAGAGTTTATGTCTACAAAAGATACATGATGGTGAAACATGGAATGATCCCATGGTGTTAATAGTCTTGTATAGACATATATCTTGATTGCATAAAAGGAAATATGTTTTTATGTGGACTAAGTACACATGAATGTTTACACCAAAAAATTAAATATAATATAAGCAATATAGGATGTTAGGGTTTGTTACTAAGGATTATTTTGAGTTAACTAATTAACATTAATCATGCACATTCAGAATTTTTTTTTAATAATTTTCACTATGCCAAAATAATACAATGATAGCTCAAAACACATGAGAGACAAACACTTAGTTATGTAAAGTGAAGGATAGAGGATATAGGAGTGTAGATCAGATGAATGAGTTATTCTTAACTTGAAAGTGATTCATCTCTCAAACTCTAATGGGAACATGGTATGATCATGCCTCCATTTTATAGTTTTAGACCTATATATTTGTAGTGGGGTTTTGTAACTTTTCATTTCATTCACTTTATTGTTAAAGTGTGTCATTGTGTGTTTTTCAAGCTCACTTAACCTCAACGTAGCATGTGCATGACCCATGATAAGTATAAACCCTATATACATATAATATCCCTTCATTAAATATTACATTAAAAAAACAAATTAATTTATGGGTAAGGATGGATTACCCTTCACAATTAACCCGTAATGAACTAATCCAAACATTCCACGACATTATTTTGACTAATATCAAGCCTCGTGTAGTTTTCTTAGTCTTAGTGAAATTAATGTATTTGATCTAATCCAACCACTATGTGTGCTTTTGTGTCTCTTGACATGAAGATAGTTGTCTAACTATAGATTAGGGGAATGTATCTAACACGGTAATAGTGTGATTTGGTGTGCTTTGATAAACTAAACTATTTTTTCCCTTAAAGATATTTAACAATGGCTATAGTGACGTTCTCTTGCTAAGACATGGCTCTAGGACCTTTAAGTGCTTTCAAATGGATGAGTTTTGACTCTTTGATTTGGTTAAATGCTTCAGACTTAATGTAGTGGCTTCTCTAAATAATTTGCAACTAATTTAGAGACATTTTGGAGATCTTTTAATGTTATCACGTTGATATTTGCAATAGGATATTATGACGGTGTTAAGTGAGTTATGAAGTGCAATCAAATTTATTATATAGACTTTTATAGGTTATATATTCACATAATGGCAAACCTAGGAAGGAAAATCAGCTCACATTATGATTAATTTAATTTAATTTGGAATTAATTAAATTTGAGTGCAAAGTAACTATTGTAAGAACTGATGTATAAATGATAAAATATAGTAATGACATAAGAAATAAATCATGTAAGATGAAAAATGCTAAGTAAGAAGGAGAGATAATAAGACTTAGTTAATTTTTGAGTTCATAGGAAGTGATCTGGGCAAGTTAAAGTGTTGAATAAACTAGAAACAGTGTTCATAAATGCTCGGTATAAATTCTAGAACTCAGGAACATATCTCGGATATGGGCACCCAATGTAGGGAAGAGGTGCAGGCACTGATGACTATGTAGGAGCTCGGGATATGCCAAAGGTACATGTAACTTGCAAGAGAAAAGTTCCCCTATACATACCCACAAACCACATATAAAATAAAAAGGAAAATGCATAATGGGGATTCGAATGACCACTGGCGGTGACCCAAAGGCTGAACTTATGATTTGAGTGATGCACTAAACATACAATACGACTCAAGTTTTCAATATGATGATTAACTACTCCCTTACTACCACTTATAAATATCATTACTAGGTTATGGCAAGCACCAAGGCCAACGGGTACTAAACATTTGAAAGCATAAATGATTGACATATGACACGAAGAGATATTTTGTAAGCCACAAGTCAACACTACGTATCCAATATAACATATATGAGTAAAGGTGTAAAAACCTAAACAAACATTAAGCGACTTAAACAATGTAATAACATTTTTATAATGTTCAAATTTAATTATTGATTTGTTCAAACATTGTATTGACCTTATACGAGAGAATGTAAACCTAGGCTTTCATGCCCAAAATGTCAAATGGTGAAGTAGAGACAGAAAATAGTCACTACAGAGCCTACATACAAAGTGGATGACCACAAAACAAAAGATTACATATCAAAACCATTAGATCTAGAACCATAGACAATAAGTAGTGTTAGTTCACACCAAACAAGGTATAAAGCAAAGCATCTCGACTAACAAACCAAACACATACAAGTTCCACTTATTTCTTACCTTCTCAATGTAACGCTCAAAATTACAAGAGCTGAAAAATGAGGATTTTTTTAACATATAAACATAATAAAAAATTACACAACTACAATTGTATAGATTTATTTAATCAAATTCATTAATCAATTTTGCTCTTTTGATCTATACGATAGCATGCATTTAAGCCATGTGCAGCTAGGAAGGGTGTATCCAGATCTCCACGATCTCCCTTCATCACTACTTCGAGTGACAATGCTTACTAGCATTTCGGCTCAACCTTTTAAAGGTCATGGGAACTATGTGAAAGTCCTTTGGTCTACCATGAAGATAGTTTGCGACTTCGTGTCTGGTATCCGACCATTTTCTACCTCATGTTCAGTATTTCAACTTCCCATGATCAGGTTACAGAGACAATTTTTTTATTTAATTGGAGGACTAGGTGATCAAACAATGCATAACCATCAATGCATTACTTTGACCAAAGTTATCTACCATGCAAGTTATGGCTAAACTCAAGACAACACACTAGCCTTATGAGTTTTAAGTCTTCCACCACCTCACAACTATCCCTTCCATGATTATCTAGATCTTTATAGTTTGTTTTTATTTTATTTACAATTAAACCTATCTTGTAAGAGTTTATATTGAGATAAATGCCAAAGGCCAACTAGAATCTTTATCGAGATAAATACATTTGTTATGCTTTGAAATGTAACTATATCAACATTCTGCATGTACTTATCCCTTAATATGCCTAATGGATATTTTCATCTATTTACCATCCCATTTAGTCTCTTTTTTCTGATGTTTGATTCTTTAACCTTAAATTACCTTTTACGGTGATACTTTTCCATTCTCTATACAACATGAGATTTACAATCTTATCATATTAATACCAAGTTTAGCGAAAGTCCAAATTAAATATATATTAAAACATGTATATTTAATTATTCCTTCAATTAGCTACGCCACTAAATAGCTTATTTAATTTAGAAATTAAAGACAATTGATTGTTACAATAATTGCCCAATTATCGGCTTCATACATTGATAACTATCAAATAAATGTATTCAACAATTTGTGAAAAGTAATATTTCACAACTCAAGTATTCATCATTTACTCATATTGAGATATTATTACACACAAAGTAATCATCTCTTTATTAAAATCATATATTACATATGCCGTTAAGGTGAAATATATAACCGGTATAATAATTCTCACATAGTGAGGTTTGAATATTTACAATGGGTCCAAGATCCCAATAATTCAAGGATATCATCCTTTCACCAATTGAAATCCAAGTATCTCATTTAGATCCATGCTACGATAAAACTTCACAAGACATGAGTTTCCGCACATCCAAATGTAATAGCTAATGGTCTTGCAAGACTAGAGTAGTGGTATGATGTTAGTTCAAAATGAGCTGGCATGAATATTAACTCCATTTTCTGATGCAATTAATTAATAAAATATGAAAGGATATACATGTTGTTTTATCAACAAGCACATGGTAATACAAGTTGAAAATGTATTACTACCTGGTTTCTATAAAGATACAGCTATGGATGCACACAAATAGAATAACCAATTTCTATTTCAGTGATCATGTTTCCCTCTAATCACAAAGGTCAATACATCTGTATTCCAACTTCAATCAATAAGCATTTGACATTTAAAATTTCTACATAACTTCGTAAAAACAATATGATTAAGAAGAGTTTTTTTCAGTCAATGAGAAACTCTACAAATTAGCACAAATATCACCATATTTACATCACTTTAACATGTTCTATCTGGTAAACAAACAACCCAACCAACAATATAGCAGCACCATGGTTACATCATTTAAACATACTCTTTTTAGTAAAAGAACAACTAATAATTTCTTTCATAAGATATCATTATTTTAAACCCAATCATGCCTCCAATTACTCCTTGGTGCATCTTGGTCAAGTTGTCTTGGCTTTCATGCCCTTACCAAGACAAATAATTTCTTTTCACTAGTCTTACAAGAATCCAAGTCATATTGTCAGGTTGGAAGTTATAGGCTAAATGCCATTTTTTTGTAATTATTCACACATAACAAGACACCCTCATTTATACATGAACCGATTTAGTGGTCCATAATAATAAAATTTCTGGAAAATGCAGCCCCATGCAAGAGCTTTGACACCCAAAAATTATCATTCAAAAGATCTCAATAAATTAAAAATCGAGACTCGCATATAACAACCAAAAGAAAAATACAAAACCCCAAATGGTTGATACCCATATTGATTGGGTTACCCAAATCAATTCCTTTATGCAAATCGATTTGTATACCCAAATCGATTTGTTTACAGAAAACACACAACCAAATTTCAGTTTAACAAAATGAAAACCCACAAGCACAAATCAATTTTAAACACACAAATTCACAAAACGTTTTCCTTCTTCCTTCTAGGAAAACCCAACTCTTTTCTTTTTTTGGTTATAATTTATTATAAATGAGAGAAGGAATTTTAACCTTTCTTTTACTTTATTTTTTCTAATCAAAACCCAAAACCCCATCTGCGTATTTTTCTAGGTTAGGTTAAAACCACACAAAGAAAACTAAAAAGAATACATAATCCATCAATTTCCTTTTCATACTTCATCTCCAAACAATTAAATCAAAAGTTGTCCACAATTTCCTTGATTTCCATTAAAAATCAGAATGTGTATTTCCTCATTTTTTTACAAATAATGCAGCAGAGAAAGGAGAAGATATTCATGCTTGAAGTAAACCCAGAATCGCAACCTTCTACTCTTCCCGCTCCAACAAGTTGAATCCTTCTTTCCTCCAAAACTCACGTAGGTATTCTAGAAGGGGAGAATGAAAATAGACGAAGGAAAAATAACAGAAAAATATAATGAAAGAACTATAGTTGGGTGGCATATTGAAGAATTTTGGGCTTCCCAATGCTGGTATGTGTTTTAGTGCATGCCGCACACTTGTGCCATGTGAAGGTGTTTCACTTTATGAAACCCATAAATTTCAATAACTAAATAAAACTTTTGGCTTACATGTCAAATCCCTCTAATATAATATATATACATATATATAACTAATTAATATTTCATACATTTTTTTATTTTAGTTGTTACCCAACTTAATGGTTAAGTTAAAATTAACCTTCATAATACAAGTCCACATATTTCCAACAATATATTACCATAAAAATTAGTTGAATTTCCAGGTTTATATAAAACATTCCAATACGAAAATCACCAAGTCCGTAAATAATAATTAATATTCTCATAAATTTAGCTTGATATAGCATTGTCAAATAAAATAGAGACAATTATCATCGCGGTCATGCAAAAGTCAAACAAAACAAAAGACGACCAAACCAATTAAAATAAAGTAACCGGAATACAAATAACCGAAAGATTCACTATCATTTATGAACCATTTTACCTATGATTAAGGCCTAATCATGTTTTAGGAAGGATCATCAAGGTGGGTGCGGGGTTATTCATTCCGCAGTGTCATACCCCCACAAAAAAAAGCTATGGGTCATGATACGACGAACCAAATGAATTTTACACCCAATGATGATCTCGTCTAATCTTGTTTAGACTTAACCGTAGTTAATTTAACTTACAAGAAATTTTGGGATGTTACACTCACAAACACACAACCCTACAGAAAGTAAAAAGTACACGCATGATAGGACAAGACATCTAACAATGTGGTTACCTCTCTCAAATGGGTTTGTAAGACATATCCGGAGGTTGCATTTACAAACACAACATTCATGTTGGATTCATACCTTGTTGCCCCCCTTTATCTTGCTATAAACACATCAAGAAAATAAAAAACCTCATTAAATAGCCCTTCATTGGCACAAACCTCCACAACTCCATTGCTTCTGCCTCACGCATCCACATAAGTTTGTGCATCCCACATCCTCTTCCTTTCTTTTGGTAGACATCACTGCCACTCATCCTTGCATTCTCTATTTCCCCATGACCTTGCAAAAGCAATCATCTCTCCACCCTCTCTACATCTCTTCCCTTCCTATGATGGCACATTTTAGGGTTTTTTCCTCTCCCTTACTTATAGCGTGAACTATCTCCCTTTTCCATTTTTAGGGTTTCCTCTTCAATCCACGATGCAAAACTATTCATACTTCAACGCCCTTTATGCTCGTCTTTACACCATCGATAAGCCTAGCATGTGTCGGGTGAGGGAGGCCAAACACTACTTTGGCATATGCATTTGGACGTAAAGAGAAGCTGAGAAGTGGAAATCATGATTTTTGGGCTAATAGAAGTGGTGCTTATACTAACATAATAGTTCATTAGTAGCTAGATGAGTATTTCTAATACATGTGAATTTTAAAATTACTTATATAACTCTAAAATCAGCATTCATTCATACATACCTTCAAACTATTAGGTATGTGTGTTTTCCTCTTATGCACCGATAGAGAACGTAGTTGACCTCTTCCACCTCATAAGCCCTAATTCAAAAAGTTATGTGAAGTAGTGTTTCCCCTAAAATTTATTGGAAGGCAGTTGGGCCTAGTCTAGGTTGTTTTCTTCCACATTTCATGGAGTGGTTGCTGAAGGATTGCAAGGAAGAATCCATATTAAACTTGTTTCATAAATCATCATATGGAATTGAGGCATGTTTTCGTAGAGTAGAATTAATACAAAGTGTGGGTAAAATTTTAGGGAAGCAAAGTTTATGCAAGACAATTTCATCAGAGTAGGCACAAATTTGATTCCTACAATCATCCTCTCGCCAAAGTTGTCTTGCACATTTCGGGATCACTTAATTTGTTGAGTTTTTTCATTTGTTCTTAAGTACTTCAAGTCTTCTATCGGTCAATTCAATTACTCTTTAAAGGTAGGTTTTACACGCACTTTTTACACTTACCCCTTTTTAATATCAATCAATTTTCTCATTGAATTAAATTTATGGTTTAGTATCTCATTACCATAATTATTAATTCTAAATTATTATTATTTTGTTTAGTTGATTCTAAAATTCAATAATAATCTTTTAAATCTTGAGATCTAAAATAATCAAAACAAAATCCACTCACACATTAACTTTATGAAAGTAGATAGATAAATTATTGTAATTAATAAAATATTGAAAATTTAACTAAATACCAATCTTATAAATAAAGTCAATAATAACACATTAATTTTAAAATGAAGTGAACAACATAAAATCACAGAAGCACATTTGCTAAAGTACATTTAATTTTATTATTACGCGTCAATACTCCTAATTGAAAATGCGCTTAATAATGTTATTCTTTTTTGCAAGGTTCTAAAAATAGATACTGGTATGTTTAAAAGGACGAAATAGGAAAGCCCTCTTAACAGAGATTAAAGAAATAAGAAGACTGGGTCGCACTCGCCTCCAGGTTCCATACCAGCATTTCTTTCAATGGATCATCACAGCATGTTGGAGCTCAACATATTTTCAGCCCACGACTTGAAGAAGATAACTCTGTTTGGGGAAATGCAAACTTATGCCGTTGCATGGATCAATTCAGACAACAAAATTTCAACGGAGATTGACAGAGCAGGAGGCTCAAACCCCAAATGGAATGACAAGCTCATTCTCAGCGTTGAAGATGGTTTTCTTCACAGTGAAACTTCTTCTGTGACAATTCAGATATACTGCATTGGCCGCCTCAAAGACAGACTTGTGGGTACTGCCACAGCCATGCTATGTAACCTCCTCAAGCGCAATGGAGGACACACAGGCATGTGGATGAGCTTCTGTGTATTGCAACTCAGGCTCCCTTCAGGCCGTCCACAGGGTATTCTCAACCTCGGTGCCATCATTCTTGAGGAAGACAGCCAGCTTCATGGAGTGAGCTCCTTCCATGGTGGAGATCTGGGCAGGGCACAGCCCAGGCCTAGTTCATTTGTGGGTAAGTTGTTTTTCAGGAGACATAAGGCAAAGAATACTGATGATGATGATGATGATGATGATGAACAGGGGATTCTGTGTATTCCATGGAAAAATAACAGGGGATGTTTGCAGCAGAGGAATAAGAAGAACAAATGCAATGGATGGTGCCCTTGTGCTGTATATGATGGAGTATTGCAAAAATTCATCTCATTGCCAACAAAAACTTTTGTACAAAAAAATGAGGTCTTTGTTCCGATAGCTTTTCTTTGCGCAAGCTTCAAGCTGGAGAGGGGTTGTTTACAAAAGGATATCTTGCATGCCCTATTTTCTGTAGATAAGAGGCATCAAATAATGAGAGATATTTTGGACTCTTAAGGCTTATGAATCCAGTGCACAGAAGATGGTGTGGTAAAAACATCGAGAAAACTACTTTTTCTGTAGTACTTTGGCAAAAATAAGCATCGGATCTTGATACACTATAAAAGGGAAGGGCCTCATTGGAAATTGAGTTTGCAGATGTGATATCAAAGGGTCTTTTACCAGAATACACTATCTCAAAGAGAAGGGAAGGGACTTTGTACCATTAACTCTCCCAATAGAAAATTTGGGTACTAAATTGGAGAGGTAGGCAAAGTTCTAGCGTTCATATGAGAAGTTGTTGCGGCCTCAATTCCTATCTCAAGGGAAGGGAAGGGACTATGTACCATTAACTTCCCAAAGAGAAAATTTGGGCACTAATTGTAGAGGTAGGAAAAGGTCTAGCGTTCATATGAGAATCCATTGTGGTCTCAATTCTATGAGTTCCAAGACAATATATTTGCATCAACATGGTTATTCTATCTTTTGTATATGTTTTATATTACATTGACGGTCCATCAAATCTATTCTTTGTATATGTTTTAGATCACATCTTATGACTCATTGTAGGATAATCATATTATTAAATTACATAATTATTTTCCCTTTTACAGTGAATCAGTTATTCAAATATGTCTGTGTTTTAATTATTTAAAATAAGTTTCCTGCTTGATAATGTATTAAGTGAATATTTGCATCCTTACATATTAGGATAAAATGACAGACGTTAGTTTATTTCCTACCTTGAAGTTAGAGATCAGAGTTTCAAAATTGGAAGTATACACACTTCAAATAAATACAATAAATACTTATTAGTAGCTTTGATTCTTCTGAATGAAATTTATCTTTATAAAGAATGATCTCTTGATGTTGAAGATTAACATTTATACATAAATAAAATAACTCAAATGTGATACTATAAAATAATTTTTCATTTTAACAAGTGATTAAAATTTACACTAAGTTACTTATACTATTATACATAATAATAAGTTACAAATGTTGCAGTGATGAATTTGACAGGATAAAAAAATATTAAGGTAATCCTGCTAACTATGTTTATGATACAATGATGGATTTGACAGGATAAAATGCATCTCTTATAATGGACGACCTTCACAATGGGATTCAATAGTTGATCTTGCTTCTTTGACCATTTTCAAGGCATTTCTGCATTCATGGTACCAAAAGAAGAAATATTCTTTATGTATGAAATAATTCTCCCTTCTACATACGTATTACATTTTATTTTCAACCATGTAAAAATAGTTGGCTTCCTCTTCTCATTTATCTCTATAAACAATGGAAGAGAGTGGAAAAATACTAAAATATAAATGGAATAATTTCAGCCAAATTTCAAGATTCAAAATTTTCGGAACTTTAATTTCTAGCATAATAAATATATCTTCCATATGAACGATGTGTAGATAGCAAGGTAAAATTCAGATGTAACCTGATAGAGATGGTAAAAAAAGGATGAAGAGTAGACTAAAGGGTGGAATTAGAGATGCTAGACGTTGAGAAATATAAATCTTGTGATGTTAGTTACTTTTAGATGAGATTTAAGAGGTTAGTGCTTATTTATATTGTTTAAATTTATATTGATTAGTGATAGATGGTCTCAACATAGTTGTAATATTATGTCAAATTTGAAAAATATATCGAAACAAGATATCTTATACCCAAAATATTACAAAAAAATCTACTTTTTCAAGAAAGAAGGAAACCAACTTATGATGATCACATGGATGTCAAATAAAAGGTTAGCCATTAAGTGTTAGCATGATATTATAGTCCACTACCACCCTCGGCTATAAAGTTTTAAAAATACAACAATATGGAAAAAAATTATCTTTACCAAAAATAAATTTCCTAACCTGAAAGGCAAGCATAAAATTAAAATTGAATACAAATACTATAGTATAAATTCAAAAAATGTGGCAATAATGCCTAATTTAAACCAATAACAAAAAAGTGCACAAACATCCTAAAATCATATAACTTTACCCAGGGTGTGTTATTGGCTTAACGTCTTTGAATCTATTTACTTCTAATTCCATATCTAAATTTGATGTTCACTTAATGTTACTAATTTTTTTTTTTCTAATAGAAGTCTACATTAACATGATAATAACATGGCCATGCTTTTTGGCTCCATGCATGGCAAGATTAGTGGAAAGTGTTTTAAGATCTATTTAAGTGGTTGTGCTAAAATGAATATAGACTTTGATACCATCTTGTACGTGGAGGTGGTAGAATTATCCCATTACTACAAGGCAACTTCATTTTGCTTGTAACTCAATTTCCTTTTTCCATTAATTTATTGTATATTACTAAAGATATATTGAATATATGTATGACAAAAGGGTAATTAATATCAATCTCAAAAAAATATCTTGAATTTTTCATATAAGATATTTTTAAGTAATTGCATTTCCTTCTTCAAAACAATCCCATTGATTATTGATATATAGTATCAATTTAGCTACAACATTATATTGAGATTGAAAAAATGTTTTCTTTCCACCATATAATTAAAAGATTGTGATTTTTTGATTGACCACTCAAATTGAAAAGAAATAATTTCTCAAAATTGTAACCTCGGTGAGTCAATACCTTCCCTTTTCTCTATGAGAAGGATGATCCTAGTTGTTTTGAAAGTCTCCAACAGAAATTGAGAGAGACCTCCTCCTTTTAATGACATCAGATCCATACCACCGAAAAATGGGTATAACAAAATCATTCCCTTGATACTATTTTCCATTCTATTTTAAGCCTTTGCAGATGTCCTTGCAACCAAAAACATGGGAACCGTGGTGTTTTTATTCTTCTTTGCTAAGGGTGGTAGGTATACATGTGCCCACAAATCAATGTTGTTATCAAACACAATGTCATTGTATAGCAATTTATTTTTCTTATAAATCGAATAAAGAAGAACTTACTTGTTTATATGTTATCAGAGGATTATATCACGATTATATGTTATCATAGGATTATATCACGATTAAATGCTACGACAGGATTTTAATTTTGACGTGATTTTCAAGGGAAAAACCTCTTTTTAATTTGGAAGGATGAATTATTTTTACTTTCTCGAATTGAATAGTTGAAATACATTTTTAACTTATAACAAATCCATCGTGATTTCAAACATGTTCATGTATAATAATGTGCAAGACAATGAAGTGTATCTAGAGTTGGTCCATCTCCTTGGACTTTATTGAACCATTAAGGTACTACAAATTGGAGATTGTGGCATGTGTTCCGCCAAGCTCATCATAAAAGGATCAAACTCTTTCTTAGTCTTCCTTGCATAAGGCCTCACACTCATGTTAGTTAATCAACACTATCACATATGTATTTTTGCATCATCCATGCATAGACAATATCCAATTTTGTCTGAAACAAGTTCTTACTTGTGGTGGTAGCCATTTTCCCTTTCATAGTTATTATATAAATGATCAACATAACAATGCCCCTAGGGACACGGTGTTTGATAGTGAAGAAAATAAAGTAAAAAAGCATAGGATGAGATTCCTACTGTTAAGATGATGATGATAATGTTGGGTGGGACTAGAAAGTGAAAGTTTGAAATTCTTCTTGTCATTGGATTACTTATCTTTATATAATATTTAATTAATTGTGCACTAGTACAAATATTCTAAATACATGTATGGGAAATACGTTGATTGATATCAATCTCAAATATCTTATCTTAGATATTTAATAAAATATTTTATTAGCAACTCCATTCAATTCTCTCAAAACATCCCACTAATTGGTGACAAATAGTATCAATCTAGTTGCATCAAGAAGTACAACTGGGGAAAAAATGGGATTAAAGGGGATCCATACTCACCGTATCTAGTCAAAATATTACGAATTTTGAATTTAACTTCTCAAACTATAGATAAACCTTTATAAGTGATAGTTAAATAGAAGTAAATTTTAAGGTTAAAATAAAACAATCACAATCAAGTAAATTTCAATTTTCAATTAATCATTATCACGTCGGAGGTGTCATATACTAAGGCGCAAAATGGACGGAAACCATTGTTTTTGCGGTGACATTTTGGCAATCTGTTTCCCAATGGCCTCTTCTTTTTGGCATATTTTCCTATTTTTTTGACTTGTTTCATTGAGAACAACCGGTGGGGAATATTTTCACCCTATACTACCACCACTTTTCTTATTACCAAGCACCCTAATTTGATGTTTTAGTGTGGACTTACATTTACAAGTTAATTGACCCAAGACTACTACCCAACGGACATACAAACCCACACAAAATACATGGGCATTCTCACAAAGCATTATTTTTGTTCCATCCAAAGTAATGAACAGCCTCAAATGAGACTAATTCACGTTTGCGACGATACGCCCAACATGTGCCAAAATAAGACATTTTGAACATGGTGTCCTCTCATTTCGTATGAAACCATTCGATTTCAAATTTTTCCCTCACAAATATAAGTTTCATTTTCTATGTAAACAAAGTTTCGTATTTGGTCGTGATTCAATAATGTGTGAGGGAGGAAAAAAATGATGTAAACAATGATTTTAATTTCACATGCATTATAATGTGGTGGGATTCTAATACTTGACATGGCAATGGTTATAATTTCTAACAAATTGATAAAGATGGTCTTTTAAAGGAGGTCGTTCAAGTTCAAGTATTACACACCTACATGCCAAATAAATCCCTTCGGAGGGTATGCTTGTACATGCTCACATCACTAAAAATTATAGCAATCTTAAATTTTCTACAAACACTCTTATATAGAGTACACTTATAAAGATGTATGACACATGTGGAGGTTTTATGGATGCTTGAAAAGAGTTTGAAAAATGACAAACCCAAGTGCCTCTTCATGGGATAGATAATAGAAAGTTACAGAAGACACGAGCTTCCTTAAGAGACATTAACACTACTTTACCAAATGTAATGAACATAAGTTCAACTCAATCATTTCACCGTCACCATCATTTTTTCTGCTTGTGCAAAAATGAAACCATTCGAAAAAGGTATGGAAATTAATTTTAAAAATGATTTTCTTTTCTTGAATATTTTATTGTGAATTCCCTAATAGATCATTTAGTAAAGCAAATAATTTTTGACAAAATACATAATGCAAATGAATGATGATTACAAGGTATGCACAAAATGGTTTTTTGACATGTCTAAAGGATTTTAAAATAAACGTCTTGATGAAATGTGCTCTCTAAGAATGTGTTTATTGTATCATATGTACTGATTTGGTGTAGCATGTCTTGATTGGTTGTCTTCACGAGGCTTTAGGTTTTCATGGGAAATGTCTCAACTAAATGCGGTGTCATGGAATTCCATCATTGATAGATATGTAAAAATGAAGTTGTAAATATTTGAATCACGTGAGTGATTATTTTTGCATTATGGCTAGAATGGATCATTAAGTCCTATGTATACCTTGATTTTGAAGTGGAAATGAGGGTTTTGTGTGTGCATGTTTATGGGTGGACAAAGAGAATAACGTGGCTTATGAATACTATTTGGCCCAAGTGCCTTTCATTGCCTCTTGACAGATACGATCATTGTTTGTATGGAACATGTTTTAGAAGTTGTTCAAGATAATGGATTCAACATTGAAATCATGTATGCCCTAATGGTTTTGTAAGATTTTGAATTTTTGTTATGTTTTACTTATCCTCTACCTTGTTGGTCTTTGCACCAATTATAAATATTCAATACTTTTGTCTTCCCTCTAGATTGGCGGAGTTTGTGAAGGAAGAAAATCTATAAAAGGTTAGGTGTAACCTTGAAAATCAAACATCCCACATACTTATTTATTGCCGCAACTCACGTAAGATGTGAAATCAAGGTTATATATATATATATATATATATATATATATATATATATATATATATATATATATATATATATATATATAATTTATTTTAGAAATTCTACAAGTTTGGTGTAAATCCATCACCAAAATATTTAGATCTCTTTTCATAGGTAATAGTTTTGAGTTCTACAATTTCATTACCACGGTGGCGTGGACACCACCATGGTGTCTTTGGTTGGAAACATGTCGTCGTGCTTTGCTTTTACACCACTACAAAAACTAATTTGAATTTTATGGAGAGAAAAACAAAATGATTGTTATAATTTCCTCAAATTTGATGGCCTCTTCATTTTTAAAACATTTAAAATTTAAATATAATTTTAAAAAAATAGTACATGTCTTCCTTTCTATTGTAATGTCCAATTTTCCAACTTGAAAACCTAATTTTGGACTTATTTTTATTCCCTTCCTATGGAAATGAAGTGGAAATGAGATGGGGAAGTAATTGAATTCTCATTGCATCATTCTTTCTAATTTAATGTTTCTTTCTAGTGCTTTATTCTTTTTAGCATGTCAGTTGGCTTGGTGATGTTTAAAAGCCAAATAAAATATTAAATTAAGCCTAAAGGAGGTTGGTCATGCACGTTTGTACTTTGGTGCCAAGGTTGGGGTATTTAAGGAGTGTTATATAGCTTCATATGCACGCATAGATACTTTTGGCAAATTTATTCTAAAGTGATTTTTGGGCTGGTAGCTCTTAGTTCTCTCCTCTTTTGGGTGAAAATATAATTGTGTGGTTCATTCCAAGAAGGATGGAAACTCTTCTTCTAGTTGCTTGGTGGTGGAAACCCACTATCCTTTGTTGAAGTGAGGACATAAGTGCAGATTTGGGAATTTAAAAAGAAAGGAAATCATCTACAATCATTTGCATGCATTGATAAGCCTCTCCTAGTTGGAGTGGCTTGTGTTAAGTGTCATTTCATGACTTTTAGGGCACAAACGTCTATTTTCTTTCATATTTAGATTTTCCATCATTTATAAGGCCGGAAACATATATCTTTTGTGGAGTTTGGGGTTTGGAAACTCTTATTGTGTAATTTTCTTTGAGCTATACTTTTGTTAATAATTAATTTCATTTAAGCATTAGCTTGATTTTTGTGTAAGCAATAGTTCTAGAACACTTCAAAATTATTTATAAAAATTGTGGATGCATTATTGGATTATTTTTGGGTGAAATATTGTGTTTTTCACATTTTTATAAAAATTGTATCGCTGCTCCAAATCTTAATTTTCAGTTTGCTGGTCCAAAAATCATAATTAATATTATTGGTGTTTGTGTCATTTCCTTGTTTTTAGTTTCAGTCCTAAAAGGAACATTATAATGGTATCATAGCTTCGATATTATCATCCTAGGGGTTTGAAGATAAAAAAATGGTAGATAGAATTTTCAGCAATGTTAGGCTCGAATGGCTTACCCTATGGCAAGAAAGATTGGCCAACAAAATGGCTTGACTAATCCATACCATTCAAGGCCCCAATGGTGGAAGGATATCTTCAAAAGAAGTCATAAATTATCGGTCGTCAAAGGAAGCAACATTCGTATATGGTTTGAAGAGTATAGAGCTCTTAGAAGAATATCTGTGATGCCCTACCTTTTACATATTTCATGAAGTTAGATATAGAAAGAGTTGGAATTGGCACGGGATCAAAATACCAAGCAAAAAGGAGGGGGTCAACCCTCCTAGGACTGCGTACTCAAGAGTGTGGATGTGGTTCATAAAGAAAGGCTTGAAGGTAGAGGGTTCTTGATTCCTCATGAAAAAAATTTTGAGCTTAATGACCACTCACATGTCTTTGGGAAAAATCAGATCCACATTTTGAAAATGATGGATCTATGAATTATGAAGATTCAACCCTTACTTCCATTATTAGTCAAAGAATCAATAGGATGAGATAATTATTAATCATTGTTGTAGACACTAGTTTTTGTCACACCGCCTAAACTTCATACACGCACATTAACTAACCTCATAAAATCATTTTTTATCCCCGTAAATAATATTTAAATCCCTAACCACACCTATCCTATCCCCTAACCTTTTACCCTTGTACCCATACACGAAAATCTATTTTTGGAAGTAGTTCAAACCACTTCTAAACGGGTTTCTCCACATTTCTGGATCGCTTGAAACTCTAAAAAATTCCAGCAATTATAAATAGGAACTTAGACTCATGTTTCGAGGATCTTTGATCTTCAAATTTTCTCTTTGAAACGCTTTCATTCTAGCGATCTTCAAGCGGTAACGAGTCACTCCATGAATCTATACCACGTCGGTTAGTGCATCCACACATCTTGAGACCCTCTTCACACCATCATACAATCAAAAATTCATCATCACAAGCCCAACTAGTTACTTGTAAGCATTTTATAGAATTTTCACATCAAAGGTAACTTCATATTTGCTTTTTCTTATTTATGTTCTATTTACACGTCAAAACATGGACAAAGCAAACATTTTCAATCTCTATTTTTAATCGAGTTTATCATTTTGTCAAATAATCAACCTTTTTCACAGGAATCACCCATGATTCCTTCAATTGACAAAGTGATGATTATCCCAAATCACCTATGATTTCTCTAAATCATGCGCGAGTATTATCAACATAGTTAATTTTACTAGTCATTACAATTTACGTCAATCATCTTTTATCTATCGATTTGGACTTAATCTATAATTTTTTGAGATGTGTCTCATATAGATGATTGTTCCATGTCAATCCCATCCAATCACAAGCATTTACGATCTTTCAATCATCCAACAACCATTTATGTGGGAGTAGTTCGACATCCTCCATGAGCTCACTTTGTGTGCTATCACCTTCACACCAAACTAGGAAGACATTCAAGAGAAGTTCGAGTTCCTTTACAAAATACGACAAGAAACTCGAAGAATATTGGTATGATTAATTTAAAGACCTCTAGATCATTGCCACCTTCATCTAGGTTACTTACAAAGCTGAACAGGATCTTCCTATCCATCTTGAGTTCTATCTTCCTTGTCTCGTATCGCTTATATTTTCATTGCCTATCTTACTATCTTTCAACACATCTTAATTATATCAAAATGAGATGACATACTTCGAGGAAGTCCTTTGAATTCCTAGAATCGACATTTTCACTTTGTCACTTCATATCATCTCGACATGTGTACTGATCGCCACATGTATTTGTAAACCCTATTATTTTGAGTTTTAGGTACTTGCATCATTTGATATCATTAACCGAAAACTATCTAATACATTTCGGAACTTCCGGTGGGACAGTTCCTTTCATTTATTTAATTACTATTTTTAGTTCTTTACTCGTAATCACTAATAATTATAGTAAATCACCATCGATTTTGGTGAATCACCCATGATTTTTTAATCGTCAACAATCTTTGTGGATTTTTCTTGATTACTCGATCGGTTTTCCTTTTATCAATCTTTCGTCTTTTGTTTTTGGTCTCCATCTAACCTTGTAGGTTCTCTGCTTTGGATTCTCTATTTTTTGCATTCAAAGATAAGCCAAAATCAAAATAAAAAAGGGGAAATGAATACGAGGTAAGTCTTCTTTTCTATAATTTTCTTTTCTAGCATTTCATTTTTTTCCTCATCGAACCAACATTTCTTTTTGCAACTTAAAGCAAACCTTCATCTTTCTGATTGCATAGTTCAATTAGGAGTTTAAAATTATATTCACTTAACTCCCCTCACACATAACCAAACCACATCAAATATAACTTGCACTTAAACATTCCTACTCATGTGGACCTACTTGGATTTCATCACCAAGAAGATAAGCTCACTCGGTGCTCGACCAAGTATAATTAAGCTAGTGTGCGGTATATTAGCTAAGCACTGATACCCTTATCACCGCATGAGCACGATGTGAGGGCATAGGCCCCAATACCACACCTTGTACCATTGCCAACATAGATTTGGGCCTCATGTACCTTCATATATTTTAAGGACTCTATCCTTTGATAACACACGAAACCACCATAGATTTCCATTTCCTAGTATTGTCTTAACCATTTTTATCATTTCATTTATTTCATAATTTAATCAAGATAACAAAAATTCTATTGTGTGACTTGTCTATGTGATTTTAATCAACATCTAGTTTCTTTTTTTTTTTTGGTGATTATTTTTTATTTCATGGTCCTAACTAGACAACAGTCTCATCTACAAAACTCCAACAACATGACCGAACATTTCCAACAATCCATATAAAATGTCCAAGATTGTTTTAATGACATTCCATGTCTAATTCTCCAATATTGATCATCTTCATCACCTCCAACATTAGAAATCCTAGATCCATCTATTCCTCACTTTTCAATAAAGGTGGTGATCCAATCTTCACTTATATTCTAGATTCAAACCCCCGTGGCTCTTAATGCCTACTTAGCTACCCAGGTGTACTTCTTCAACAATCCACACCTAAACAATGACCCCTATAACCTATTATTTTTATCACTTATTGATCCTAACCATGAGTCAGTCATTAAACAACTCCATCCTTATACCACTACTTCTAGGTCAAGAACATCAAATCTGCATCATCGACCCTCGTCATCACTTTTGACCTCAATGTTGTTTCTTTAAAAGATACAACCAACCAAAACTCATCATCCTCACTAGATATCTCATATGCCTCCTCCTCACAAAATAACACCAACACATATTCAACCACCTATGGTCCTATAGTTTCTAGTACTCTCAAACACCTCCCGATAAGGCCAAAATATGCCTCATCGATGTGTAATGAATGATCTCATTTTACTCTCCTTTTAATCAAGTTTGACTACATTTCATGGCTTTTGTTTGATCTAGTATAAGTTAGGATGTAATTTTCCATATTTTGTTTAATTTAGTTCAAATGTCTAAAAACTCTATAATTCCTAACAAAATGTGTGGAAATTCAGTTTTTTTAATAAACAGGTCATATTTGGTCAGATAAGCAAAGTGTGAAGCAACCAACACCTTTTGAGGAAATTAACTAAAATGCGGCTTAGCTCCTGAACTCCAACACTTAGCTCCAGAACTCCATCACTTAGCTCCGGAAATCCATCACTCACTTGAACTCTATCACTTAGCTCGAAATCTATCATTTAGCTCCGGAACTTTCATAGTTAGATCCGGAAGGTTTCCCTTTGGTTCTGGGACTTCTCCAAAATTCTGGAATAAATGGGAATCTTTTTATTCTATCAAAATTCAGCTATGGAACAATTAATGGGCCCTCCAATCAGGAATAGACCAACAAATTTCTAGTTCTTCACACTCCAGAAATACTTATGTAAGACCAACAGTTGTATGTCCAGCTAGTTTTCTAAATTTCATATCTACTTTGGGCACTATTTGGTTTCACTAGAACCTGTAGGTGGATATAAAGCTATTGAACACTCATGATTGTAAATGCATCTTCGAGATGGAGAAATATATAGAGAGAACTGAAGATAGATAAAAGAGGATGATATAAATATATAGACATATACACAGTTAAGTTTTGTAAGACAAAACAATTCAATAATAAGATAGCCATTTAATTTTGAGAGCATCATATTGTGTTAACTCCTAATTCAAGGTGGAGAAAGGGCCCACTCCTCCAAGAAACAAGATACTTTATTTTATTGGTATTTATATCTTCAAGTAATTTGTATAAATCCATTATTTAGCAGTTCTGTAAGTACTTTTGATTCTTAAATTAAAATCTGTTACATAAGTTATTTACCGTCCCTGCAGGTGTTTTAGTGTACATTTTTATTTCCTCAAAATCATTTTAAACAACATCTCCAAAGTGTGTTTATTTCCAGCAGTGTGTTTCATTATGCAAAGTGTGTTTATTTCAGCAGTGTGTTTCATTCTGCAAAGTGTGTTTATTCCCAACAAAGTGTGTTTAAATTTTGTAAAGTGTGTTTATTTCTAGCAGTGTGTTCAATTATGAAATATTTGTTCATTTCAGCAATGTGTGGTTATTTCAGCAAGTTTCTTATAGGTTATCTTTAATAAGGCTTTGGCTAGGAAATCTTAAAGACACTTTAAAACCCCCAAGAAAATAAAAATAATAAATATCTACAATCAATTACTAGTTCACTGAGATTTCTCTTGTTGCATATAGCTTTAGACACACCCTAGTTTGAATATGCGTCACCATGAGTTGATAAAATGAAGGGAATAATGACACCCATCATTTTTTTGCGCCAATGTCGGGGGCTCACTAGTTAGAATTGTCTTATTAGGTGTCAACAAGGAAAACAATCATACATCTAGTAATTGAAAAATATTCCCTACATTATCATAAATTTATGAGTAGACCAAGAGACTCAAAGGGTAGATTTCTCCCAAAAATATCTCAACAAGAATTATCAGCATCCTCTAATTCAAATAAGGAAGTTGAGCAGAATTAGAAGTGCCATTGTCCCCTGCTCGACAAGAAGCAAAACTTATGCCTTTGGAATTTTTGGATCAATCACTAGAAGGAAGTGGAACTTTTAAGAGAAGGATTATATCCCAAGACCCACTTAGAGAAATTTTTATTCTCAATTAAGAATTCAACCTCCTACTCCTGACTTCTCACCTTCGCCAAAGCAGATCACATACCACATTGATTGGGGAAAATATCTAGAAGATATTGTAGATATGGCATGAGAAGATGAAAGAGAACCTGATATGACCTTTACTTATCCAATTCAATTAGAGGATGATGATATTGAAAGAGGAAAAAATGAGAACCGATGTCAAAAACAATGCACCACAACGAAGTTGCACTCGATGGTAACGTCAAGCTCCAATGCAATAAGCAAGATTCAAATCAATGGAAAGAAAATGCAAGTAAGAAAATAGGTCTACTCATTCTCATAGATCGAAAAAGGAAGTACAAATAGGGTGTTGTGTAACCCCATGCCTAAACAAGGAAAGAATATCAATGATGCCACTGACGCATATGACGTGACTGACACATATGATGCCACTAAAGGAGGAGTTACAATTCCAAATAAGGAATGTAACTCCTATGAAGCATTGACGATTCAAATGACAATGACAGATTCTATGACATAATCTGACACTTGTCATTTGACTTCCTAATACCTATGACTCTCGCAAGGTGAGATGACTCACCAGGTGATGTGGATGATGACTAGGCATGTCACACACACCAACACCCCCCTTCATCGAAGCCAAGGAAGAGGTCAAGGTAAGACAAAATAGAAAAGAAGACTCCCCTAGACAACTAAGAAAGATGTGTCAATGGGGCCCGAAAACTAAAGGCCTGATAAGGTGCCCATATACAAACAACATCTTTCTGGAAAGAAGAAGAGGAGAAGAAGAGGAGAAGAAGGAGGACTTTATAGCCGAGAAGAAGATGGGAGGCTGCTGCAATAGATCTCACCCCAAGATGAGGCCGCAGTGAAGAAACTTCACCTTAGTGAAGGGATTGGTGAATATTTCGCAACTTTGATTAGTTGTTTGAACATACTATATGTTGATGATGTTTTCATGTATCAGCTCCCATATGAAGTGCATGTGAATCTCAATGTACTTCGTCATCGATTCTGAATTGGATTTCTACAAATCGAGATAGTGCTCATGTTGTCACTGAGTAGATGATGGTAGGCCATCGAAAGTGGATGCCAAACTCTGTCAAGATACCATGTAACCAAACAACTTCTATGGAAGCGTTAACTGCTCCTTTGTATTATAATTCTATCGATGATATGGAAATGGCATTTTGCTTCTTCTTTGGACCAACGATAGGATCTGAACTAAGAGTGAAACTATAGCCTGAGGTAGACTTTTGATGATCTAGATCACCGGCCCAATCAGAGTCTGTAAATCCAACCAAGTCAATCTCACTCCCTCTTAAGTAATGAATCCCATCAGTGTGAGTGCCACGAACATAGTGAAGGATCTGCTTTGCATCTTTTAAATACATCTCATGAGGATCTGCGATAAATATGGATACGATCTGAAAGCATACGAAAGATATGACCGAGTGTGAGTAAGGTAGATCAAGCTCCCCACCAACTGCCGATAAAGGGTATTGTCAAACAAGGGGATAGAGAAATTAGAAACCAACTTGACCCTAGAAATAAAAGGAGTAGGTGAGGACTTGCAATCAGACATGTGAAATTGAGCAAGTAAATCAAGAGAGTACTTAGGCTGTGAGATCATAATTCTGAAAGTCGATTGTGAAATCTGGATCCCAAGAAAGTAATGAAGCAATCCTAAGTTAGACATGGAGAACTTGTTGGCCAAGGAGATCTTCATAGAATCAATGATAGAGGAAGAGCTACCCGTAATCAACAAGTCATCAACATATAGAACAAGAATAAGCATGGATTCATCCTGGCCATAGAATATACACGTTTGGATCATAGTGACACCGAGTGAACCCTGATGCAAGTAAAAAGGAGTCCATCTTGGAATACCAAGCCCAAGGGGCTTGTTTAAGGCCGTAGAGATACTTCTTTAACTTGTAAACGAGGGATGGATCATGGACATAACTTGGAGGTTGTTCCATATAGATCTCTTCCTCTAGGTCCCCGTAAAGGAAGGCACTCTTAACATCTATCCGGTGGACTTCCCATCTATTAGCGGCGACGATGGCGAAGTAGAGGGTCAATCAAATGCAAGTCATCTTCACAGCCTGGAGCAAAGGTTTCCGAGTAATCAACCCCAGCTACCTGGGAGAAACCCTTAGCTATAATTCGTGCTTTATACTTCTCGATTTCTCCATTGGATCCATACTTGGTTCGATATATCCACCTACACCGAATGATTTTTCTTCCTTTAGGAAGAGGAGTAAGATCCCAAGTGTCATTCTTTATGAGTGAGGAATACTCCTCATCCATGCAGAATCCCACTTAGGAATCCTAGAAGCTTCTTCCCGTAAAGATGGTGGATCGAAGCGAGGCGAAGAAGGAGTGGGGTTAAAAAAATCAAGAAATTACGTCTCTCATCCGAAGGATCTCCAACTAAATCTCCAAAGACTCTATAAAGTTTTCTCGGCCCAAAGAGATCTTGAAGGTTCAAGCTCGAGTTAGAATATTATTTACTTGAGTGAGAAGGGAAATAGTCCTCATCATCACTACTGTCAGAATTAGAAGACTCGGAAGTTTGAGGATCGAGAGGAGTAGGGAGAGGAGGAACTCACTCAACAACATCATCATCTGATGAGTCAGAATCTAAATCAGTGGGAAAAAGAACCTCAGTGGAAGTCAAAGTCAAGGATGACTCATCAAACTTCACACTCCTCTCAATATAGAGCTCATGGGTAGTAGGGTTCAACAATCGATATCCCTTCACGCCATTAGGATACCCAACAAAGATACAAGGTTTGGATTGTGGATCCAATGCCTTACGTTTCTTCTTGGGAATCTGAGCCATAGCCTTAGATCCGAAGACTCAAAGTTCTCAACATCAGGCTTGTGTCCAAACTAGGCTTTAAAGGGTGTCATCCCTCTTACTGCCTTGTGTGGAACACGATTCTGAATGTAACAAGCACAATTCACTACTTCAGCCCAATACTGCAGAGGAAGGGACTTTGAGTGAACCATACAAGTGGCCATCTCCTTTAAAGTTCAGTTCTTTCTTTCTACAACTCCATTTTGGGAAGGGTTGTAAGCAATTGTACGCTGCAAAGAAATCCCCTCAGAAGTGTAGAAATCCTCAAACCTATTGCTCACATACTTGCCTCCATTGTCGGTTTGAAGAACCTTGATAGACCATTCCACTTGTTTCTTAGCAAGAGCCTTAAAGTTTTGAAAATGCTCAAAGACTTCAGACTTAAGCTTAAGAAAATATACCCAAGTATAACGTGAAAAGTCATCAATGAAGGTTAGTATATATAGAGCTCTAGTGAAAGAAGGAGATGGAAAGGGGCCAGAAACATCACTATGAACAAGATCCAAGGGACGAGTAGCTCTCCAAGATTTTCCCTTATCAAAGTTTTTTTTAGGGTGCTTTCCGAGGGTGTAGCCGTCACAAAGACCTTTAGAAAGCTTAACTCGGGGATAACCCAGTTGACCATTTCATTTTGGCTCAATTTTTTAAGGTAATGATAATTAAGATGCCAAAATGCTCATACCATAGCTTGCTAACCTCATTTTCATGAGTGAGCAAGGCATTGAACATCAAATCGAAGAGAAGTGGGAAAAGGTATACAACCGTGAATGGTGATTCACCTTTCCCTCGGCCCACACCGAGTCGAGTTAAGCTCACGAATGATCACCGAGTTAGGACCAAATTCCACTCGCATTCCTTCACCAAGGTGGGTGATTTGGTAAACCGATAGGAGATTGGTAGAGAGATTGGGAACACTCAACACTTGGTTAAATGTTCCACCTTCTATCTCTACCGATCCACTACTGGAAACCGAAAAATGAGTGTCATCACCCAACATGATTTGGGACATGCCACATGGTTCAATGCTAGAGAATTCAACCTCTGATGAATCCATGTGGTGCGAGGCACCGGAATCAATAATCCAAGTTGATGATGGAGCTGATCTAGCTACGAGGGCCATACCTTTCTTCTTTTCATTTTTAGACTCCTTTGCTTTAGAAGACTTGCCCTTCTGAGCATTTTGTTTAACGGATTCAGGAACACTTATTTTATTTTTCTCAAGTAAATGAGTTAAGTGATCAATTTTTTTCTAAAAACAATGATGCTCATCGTGGCCAGATTTCTTACAATAGGAGCATTTAAACTTTTCCTTCTTCGCTTTAGGCTCAGAAGTTGAAGTGTTAGTGTTGGGCTTAGCTGGGGGTTGGTTGGTCTTGGTTTCTTTCTTAGGTTGGTCCTTAGTTTCTTTCTTATTTTCATTTTCTTTTCCTTATTCGCCACAAGGGCATGTGAATTGGATTTTAGAGTCTCCATTTGAAATATTTTGTCTTGTTCTCGTATGAGTTGGGACAAAAAATTGTCAAAGGAGGGCATATTCCAAGTACTACCCAAGGCGGCTTTCATGGCGTGGAAAGTTGAAATGAAGATAGAGTATTCAGGACCTAACTTAGAAAGAATCGACAAGATCAATTGAGAGTATTTCTTTTCCACTTTACATTCCTTTAGAAGTAGTCTAGTGTGGACAAACTTTGAGAAGAAGGCCTGCAGGTTTTCAAAGTCACTAGGATTTAACCCTAGTAGTTCATTCTCCAACTCATGCGCTCTCATGTCATCTTGCTTCCCAAACATATCATCGAGTATTTTCCATGCTTTATTAGGTGTCGAGGAAGTTTCGATGTGGAAGAGCAAGTCGGGAGAGATGGACATACAGAGAAGACCTAAGGCTTCATCACAACGGTTGAACCACTTAGATTTTCGGGTTCATCATTAGGTTTGGTCTCTAACCCCATGGCGACACAGTATAACCCTTTACTTCGCAAAACCAATATAATTTTAGATTTCCATTTAAAGAAGTTAAAAGGTGTGAGCACCGGTACTTTAGAGATATCCATAATGAAGAGATAGAATCAAAGGATGCGAAGGAAGGAGAGAGAAAAGAAATAACCACCCTAGAACAATATCACACCCCTCAAGTTTGGCACTTTAGTTCAAGTGTGTTGATTATAATCGATGCGTTGTGTGTGCTGAGAACCGCCTCATCACTCACCTTACAATCAACATAATAACGCGTAATAGTGGAGACAACAATCAAGGTTCGTTGGGTGCAACAAATCGACACCGCAAGCAAGCACAAGAACGAGAGAAAATAAGAAGGGGAAGAGAGGGCTTTGTGAGAAATAGCATCTCACGTCACATGAAAGAATCCCTTTTCGTAAGACTGTGGTGGATGCACTCACAAGTCCACAAGCAATAAAAAGGATAAAACAAGGCTCGAAATGAGCTGAATTAAGCAATACAAAGACACCCCCCAGAATGCGGCACTTTATAAAATAGTGCATTTACAAAACTAATAATCCCATCAACTAGAGTGCAAAAAACATGCAACTTTGACTAAATAAGTGCTCAAAACTGAGCAACGAGTCAAAAGTTATAGCAAAAACCAATTCCCGCAATTGATGGAAAAATGCTAATAAGCCTGCAAATGGATTAAAAAGGTTCCCTAAACGCATGCAAAGGGTGTTGTATGTATGCTCGTTGGAAATGGCATCAAATTTTAGATAGGGTTTGTTTTAATTGCGAGGGGGATTAGCCTCCTGCCAACCCCGGACCTCACCCTCCGTCTTCGTCACTCGAAGGAAGGAAATTAAAACAAGAAAAAAACTATCCAAAAAGAATTACAATGTCAATTAAAGTTATACACCTTAAAATATTTAAAAAGGTGATTGATTTTCTAATAAGCAATCCTTTTTTAAAAAGAAGGAAGGAGGCCCACGTTGACCGAGTTGTTGCCAAGGAAGCCGCCGAGTGGGAGGGCCACATGTAAGAGGGGTGTGGTAACGCCTGTGCGTGTGTAGGCTAGTCAGAAGTGAAATGCCATGTTGTAGGGTAAAACCACGTTGTGCAGGGTAAAATAACACCACGTTTTGCAGAAATAACGCCAAACCGTTGGTAATGGTAACGATAGGTGTTGGAAACGACTTTGTAAAGGCCGAGTCGAATAGTGTTGGCATGAGTGACCAAGGGCAAGGAAGAGAACCAGTGGGATTTAGATAGTGAACCAGATGGGACTTCAAACTATATCTTTAGACAGTGATGAACAAGAGCCTGCAAACAAGCCTGCGAGTCCAAAAAACCATAGTAAAAAATGTCCACACAATGCACAGAGAGCTCATAAGAATCACTATCAGTAGACTGAGCTTAATGCCGTTGAACAAGGAATGAGCCGACGACAATGGTTTTCCAATGCAAAAACACATGGTAGGAGAGCAGAGCACCAAAACCTAGGATACAATGTAGTGTAAGCTCAAGGAATCAGCCAAATGATTATTGTACCAAAGTAACCCCGAATTGAGCAAGCTGATCCATGAAGAGGAATGAGCTAGATTCAGGTCAGGTAGAACACAATAAAAACTATCTGAACAATGCAAATTTGAGGGAGAGTCATAGGCCGATGCAAGAACTATGAGCCAAGCAAGGAAAACCATTCAGTCAAAGACCAAAACTAACGATGCTGAGAGCAAAATAAGTTACAGAAGATGGATGAAGCCAATGCAAGGAAACAGGAAAGGAATGCGTGGGAAAGAGCCAATGCACGGTTCCACCAGTAGAGGCCACAAGCCCGTTCAAGCCCATTCAAGCAAGGATCAAGGCACAATGTAAAAGTCTAACAATCCAGTGAAAGCACGTCCAAGTAGGAGTATAATGGGTTGTCGACCCAAAGTTATGCAAAAACATGGATCTGCAACCTTTGAAATGTAGCCTCAAACTTTAGTAGACGTAAAAGGCACTTATGTAAATCCGAACACTAAAATAACTTGAACACACAAACCACAAACCCAACAACCATGATAAAGCAAACCAACCAAATACCTCAAACTTGCAACTGCTGAAACCTCAATACGAGGTGAGCAATACAATTCCAAAATAATAATCGAAAAAAATTGCACGAGGAAAATAAGAAGAAACCAGAAGTAATAAACAACTTGATAAATGAAGAGTGCACATTTTACCGAAACCAGCTCTGATACCATGAAAGAGGGAAAAATGAGAACCGATGTAAAACAATGCACCACAACGAAGTTGCACTCTAATGGTAACGTCAAGCTCCAACGCAATAAGCAAGATTCGAATCAATGGAAAGAAAATGCAAGTAAGAAAACATGTCTGCTCATTCTCATAGATCGAAAAGGGAAGTACAAATAGGGGTGTTATGTAACCCCCATGCCTAAACAACAAAATAATATCAATGACGCCACTGACGCATATGACACCACTAAAGGAGGAGTTACAATTCCAAATAAGGAATGCAACTCCTATGACGACCGACGCAAATGATAAAGTGACAGATTCTATGAGTAATATGACACTTTTCATTTTACTTCCTAAGACCTATGAATCTCGCAAGGTGAGATGACTCACCTGTGATGTGGACGATGACTAGGCATGTCACACACACCAACAGATATGCCTATGAAGAATATTTCACCTACACACTTTCTCACATTTAGAGGGATGTCATCTCGAGGACCCCGACCAATTTTTGTTTGCATTTAAATTATTGTGTTAGACCTATGACTACAAAACAAAAAATCAAAAATCAATTTGTTCCCATCTACTCGAAAGATACAACAATGAGGTGGTTTATGGGATTAACATCCAATTCCATTACCACTTAGGGACAATGGAAACTACCTTCCTAGACAAATATCGGGACTACTATAGAGGGAGAAACAGAAGGAATATTTTTAGGATAAAAAAGGAAGAGGATTAAAATATGGAAGATTATTTAGGTAGATTCCTCTTTGTAAGTAAAAGGTGTGAATTTGTACTTCAAGAGGAGCTAGGAAAACCATTTTCTTAAAGGTTTTGATGATGAATCTAGGGAAGCCCTTAATTTAATGGGAGGTGGAAACATCAATCAATTAAGAACGAGTGATATTAAAGACATTTTTAGAAGTTAGTCAAGAACAAGGGGTGGACCTAGGAAAGGAAAAATTGTGAAAGGTACAAATCTAGACATAAACAAACTTATGGATGAACTAACAAAATTTAAAATAGATATCCTAGTTAAATTAACTTCCACCATAGATGGATTGCAAGCCAAATCAAATACTAATACATCGAACCATTAGCTATGTACTTTCCTCGATGCATAAAGAAGTATGCAATAAGAGATTCTCCTCTAGATAAAACAAAAATATGTCTTATTTGTGAATCTAGGGAACATGAAGTTAATGCTTGTTATCTTCTTCCATTCATAAAAAATTATCTTAAACAAACTAGTACTTCATCCACTATAGAAGAAGTAAAAATTTTCCAGAGACAACCTATCCAAGGGCAGTTCATACCAAGATATGTTCCTAATCCTTGGATGATGCCATGTGTGGCTCGAGATGATACCGCAAAATTGGGTACAATCACCTTGGTCCCCTCAACCAACACGGAATCCCCGAGATTGGGCCAGGACAATCTTGGTATGCTCAAAGACACCAACAACCATGGTTTGGTCAAGGTAACCCTTATGCTTGGTCACAACCTAGGTGGAACCCTAATAACTACGCTCAAGGGAAGACATATCCCAACCAGCATCAATAAACCATAATGGTTTCACTAGAACAAGGTTCACAAACTGAAAATGTGGTTCAAACACAAATATCAGACAACCAAAGTGGCTAATCCCAAAAAAAAACAAACAACCCCTGTCTATGGAACAAAGAAAGAAAAACCAATTGATCTTAATGCCATGGACTGTAAGGATATTCAAACCAGATCTGGAAAAATAATTAATAGTCCACCTATTATAATTATCGATATGTCTGATGAAACTGAAACCCCTAGTTCAGTTATTCCTAAGGTTGATGAAAAAGAAAGAGAAACAACCAGATAACAATTCTACAGAAACTCCATTTCCAGAAAGACTTAAGGAAGTTATTGAGACCAAGGAATCTGAACTAGTGCAGGAATTAAGGAAATTAAATATTGAAATACCATTATTGCAAGAAATCAAGGACATTCTTGAATTAAACAAATTAATCAAAATGTTATGCTTGAAAAGACCTGGAAGGAAGAAGCAATACCCTAAGACTATTAAGGTAGATGGGAAACTTGTTGATTTATTAGCAAGAAAACTCTTACTTCCCAAATATGGAGATCCTGGAAGCCCTGTTATTTCTATCTCTATAGGAAATCAACATATACATAATGTTTTGGTTGATTTGGGAGCAACTATAAATGTGATGACAATAGACACTTT
Source organism: Taxus wallichiana var. yunnanensis (assembly GCA_018340775.1). Lineage (NCBI taxonomy): Eukaryota > Viridiplantae > Streptophyta > Pinopsida > Cupressales > Taxaceae > Taxus > Taxus wallichiana. Next base: position 1,047,564,571 of record CM031239.1, read on the forward strand.
GAAAACATTACCATTGACAGGTATACAACCTACTAGCACCATATTGCAGATGGCAGATCAATCGGTAGTGAAACTAGAAGGGATCATTGAAGATGTGGCAGTCATGGTGGAGTCATGGGAGTATCCAGTGGACTTCCTTATATTATGACCAAAAGGTAAAACACTTGGTTATCCTATCATTTTGGGCAGACCATGGTTAGCTACAGTTGTTACCTTAATTGATTGTAGATCAGGTGATATGACTATCTCCAATGGTAAGAATTCTAAGAAAATTTCCCTATATCCTTTTGCACAACCTTTTATTGATAATCAAGAACAATTATGGGTTGATGATCCTGATACTAATAAAAAAACTTGTCTTCTTTGGCTATGATAACATTGTAGGATCATGTATGGGAGGTGGAGAATATGATTAATCACCCATTGAATGATCACCAATTATCTTTAGAGAAATCAGGATAGTTTTGTAACCTTCGAAGCTTAGTTGGAACCTTCAGCTTAGTTCGGAACCTTGGACTTAGTTCCGAAACCTTCAGACTTAGTTCGGAACATTCATACTTATCTTTGAAACCACAGCAATTCCATGCAGATGTAAATAATTTCACTCCGGAGGAACATGATTTATCTTCGGGAGGGGCAGAAATAACTATGAAATCAGTAGCCTTAGTCTCAAAGATATCAGGGAATAGTAAGGAATTTTTTGGAAAACATCAGTGATGAGGAGTTTGACCAACGACAAGATAAGTATCATAACTTTGCCTACTATCCTTTATCCAGTATTATTTCTCAAGGGAACTTTAGAGACATTACTGCATATCATATGTTGTTACCACATTCATGTCCACTAAACACCCTAATGGAACCTTTTCAACAAATCAGTTCATCACACACTGGAACCAAACAAATTGAGATTCAACCAGGTAAAATTTTGAACATTAACAACTGGTTGGAAAATGATCAAGAAACTAAATTGTATGATGTCTTTAAAGGTCATACTAGATATGTTTATTGGGACTATAAATACATTAAAGGAATCCATCCAAGTATTTGTACCCATCACATTTATATTGAAAACGTTAAACTAGTTAGGCAACCTCAAAGAAGGATCAACCCATCCTTCGGGGACATAGTCAAGCATGAAATTTAAAAGTTATTGCAAGTGGGATTTTTCTATCCCATATCGATAGTCATGGTGTCTCCTCTTGTAATTATGCCTAAAAAGAATGGAAAATGGAGAATTTGTGTTGATTATAGGAATTGAACAAATTTACACTTAGAGATTATTTTCCCTTACCATTCATAGATCAAGTTTTAGACAACCTTTCGGGTAAAAAATACTTTTTCTTCTTGGATGGCTTTAGTGGATATAATCAAATTAGGGTGGTTCTTTATGGATCGAACAAAAATATGTTTACTTGTCCATGGGGTACCTTTACCTACAGTGGTATTTCCATTTGGACTATGTAATGCTCCAACAACATTCTAAAGGGTTCTACTAGCAATTTTTATAGATCTAACTAATGCTTGTGTGGAGGTATACATGGATGATTTTATGTGCATGGAGAAAAATTTGATGATGCCTTGAAAATTTTGGATAGAATATTAACAAGATGTGAGCAACACCATTTTCTCTTAGTCATGATAAAATTTTATGATGGTTGATGAGGGAATTGTCTTGGGACACCACATTTCAAAAAGAGGAATTCAAGTTGACTAAGAAGAACTCAAGATTATTTCAGACTTACATGTTCCTCAAACCCCCACAAATATCAAGTCATTCTTAGGACATGTTGGGTACTATAGGTGTTTTATCAAAGATTTTAGTAAAATTATTGCCCCCATGTTTGGTTTTCTTACCAAGGATTGTGAATTTTGTTGGGATGAAAATGTCAACATGATTTTGAAAAGATTAAAGAAAAATTAATCACTTCCCCAATATTAAGAGGACCTAATTGGGAGAAACATTTTCACATCCAAACAGATGCCTCAAATAACTCAATTGGTGTAGTTTTGGGATAGAAAGATGAAGAAGGGAAAATGTATGCTATTTACTACCTTAGTAAAAATCTTACTCCCATTGAAAGAAATTACACCACCACTGAAAAATAATTTCTTTTTGTGATTTATTCAATTAATAAGTTCAAACATTATATTACAGGGTACAAAATATTTATACATATAGATCACTCAACAAGTAGATACTTAATGAACAAACCGATGGTTGAGGTAAGATAATTATATGGTTATTAATTTTACAAGAATTTGATATTACTATTGTGGATAATCCAAGAAAATCTAATGTGGTGTCTAATTTCTTATCAAGATTAACCACTACAGGGAACAAGATCCGATTAAGGACAACTTTCCGAGATGAACAATTATTTGCTATTTCAGTTGATAACCATGGTTTACTGATATGGAAAATTATCTTGCAATAGGAAGCTTCCTCCTTTTTCACTAAGAAATAAACGAAAAGGTTAATCAGGAACCATTGCATAATTTAAATGGTTAAATGGAATGTTATTTAAATGTGGTCTTGATTTGGTTTTACGCAGGTGTGTGAGAGAAGATGAAATTTTTGACATACTTAGGGCATGTCATGATGAACCAAGTGGAGGACACTTTTCAAAGTGAAAAGAACAGCCCATAAAATACTTGAAAATGGCTCTTATTAGCCATATCTATATAAATATGTGAAGAAATACATCAAGCAGTGTGATCCCTATCAAAGGATGGGACAACCAACTTTCACTAGTGAAATGCCTCTACAACCTCAAGTGGTGATTGAACCATTTGAAAGGTGGGGGCTGGATTTTGTTGGCCCTTTTAGTCCTCCTTCACAAGGAAAAGAGAACATTCTTATATGTACTAATTATGTAACAAAGTGGGTAGAGGTGCAGGATTTAACAAATGCTAATGAAGATGCAGTTGTTGATTTCCTTTGGCAGTAAAATTATGATGAAGGTTGGTGCACTAAGAAGTATAGTTTGGACAAGGCACAGGTCATGTCCAATATGATCCAGGCCTCCATAATGTACTATCAAATCAATCATAAGAAGTCATATCCCTATCACCCACAATCAAATGGACAAGCGTATGACAAATAGGAATTGGAAAACATTCTCACCAAAACAATTGAAGCAAGTAGAAGAGATTGGGTGAAAATACTACCTAAGGATTTATGGGCTTATAACACAACTTGTAAGACTACTACAGGTGGTTATCACCATATGAGTTAGTCTATGGAAAGAATCCCTTGTTATCTATTGAATTTTAACTACAAACATTGATGATGAGTAGCTAACTTGGGTATTGAATTGGCTACAACACAATAGGAAAGAATTCTATAACTCAATGAATTGGATGAGTTGAGATTGGAAGCACTTCAATGACAGAGATAATCCAAAACCAAAGGAAGCATTGGAATGATACAAATATCAAGGAAAGGTAATTCTAGATATGAGATTGGGCACATGTTTGATTCCAAGTACCCGAGTAATTCAAAGGTAAGTTGAAAACCAGGTGGTTAGGACCTTATCAGATTGAGCAGATATATGAAAATGGCTCTATTCAGCTACTTCCCATTGATGGAAGTAGAAGGACACTTTTGGTCAATGGACACAAGCTAAAACTCTATAGGAAGCCTCCTACCAGGGATGAATTCTTGAAGCAAATTGAAGCAGATAAGGAATTTGATCATATGGAAGAACCTAGTTCTTCCAAAATGATCAAGTAATTAGATGCAAGGATCTAAAATAAAGGGAAGGGAATGAAAACCAACAAATGGCGTTCTCTTCCCCAAAAATCAAAAAAATAAAAAATTAAAAAAATGTAAAAAGGGAAGGGAATGAAAACCAATAAATGGTGTTCTCTTCCCCAAAAACAATTCTCTCAAAAGGCCAATTGAAAACCAGAAATGGTGGTTGGTCTCATCAATAAGTGGCTAATTCAAATAAAAGGAACTTCTTTGGAATTCCAGTTGTCTTTTCTAACCATTTTTCTTTTTTTCACTTTTTTTTAGGAATGATGAGTCATCAAGGCGGATGGATTACATCAACCAGAATGTAATTATGTCTTGATCTTATTAAAGGTTAAATTAAAAGTTTGCATGTGTGATTAGACTTGATTTAAGTCGAGTAGTATAATGAGTCATTTATTACACATCATGATTAAAGGGGAATAATCATGAAGGTGATGTCGACTAAATAAATGGAAGTGGTGACATATTAATAACGAACGGTCATTTAGGTAGAATAAAAGAAAATTGGGAATAGTTGCTAGAGAAGTTCAAGGAGGAAACAATGAAGTCATATTTGGAGTTCTACAGCTAAATCTAGTAGTTTTACAGCCAAATCTAGTAGTTCCACATCCAAATCCACTAGTTCCGCAGCTATCTCTGGCAGAGAAAGGGTTTGAAAGAAGAAAGAATTTGAATCGTCCTCTTTGCCATGGGTATCAAAAATAAGTCGATCCGAATATGATACACAACTCCTACAGGATGGAGAAGTAGTAGCCATTTTTGAATAGGAAGGTTGGTTGGAGTTTCTGAAGAAATTCTCAAAATACAATGATGAACTGGTAAGAGAATTTAGAGCATTCTAGAACTAAGGTTAAAATCATTGTAATTCCCTTTACTGTTAATACAATGAGTAATGTATCTGGGGTACCAATTGTACATGTTCTAAACTCTGTAAAGGGAACCCTAAAAGAATTAGTAGAAACCTTAAGGAAAGAGGGTGAATCTGAACCCTAGTACATTTATAATACTAAGAAGATCATAAAGGGGGTCAGAAGATCTAGCCTACCCAAACCCTTCGACAGAGTAGCATTCTGGGTAGTAAAGTACCTAACATGCGATGGCCAATATGGGACTATTGGAAGGGAGGTCCTTAAAATGTTGATATATCTTAGGTATGGGGCAACAAAATAGGAGTATATAGTAAACCTTCCTAGTTTCCTCTTTGATTCCATCCAAACAATGGCTCAGAGATATTCTTGGGGTGTAGGGACGATTAGGCACCATGGATTAGTCCATTTGGTTTGTCAACATCATTTTCTCTCTAAGAAAATGGAGAAGAAGCATGGGAAAAATTCCTCAATAAGTTCAGACAAACTCCTGATATTATCAGAAGGGGAATACCAACCCTTTCTCTCCTAAAAGTAACTTAGAAATTAATCCCCCTGATGAGAAAAAGAAGGAAATAAGTGGGGTTAAAATACCAAAGAGGAGGAGGTCTGAAAGGATGATCAAAGTAAAATCTACCATTTATTTAAAATAAACTCCCTCCCCTGTAATAATACCAGAAGAAATAATACATGTCTTTGACAGTGATAGTTCACTCTAGTTGGACCATGAAGCAAAAATCAGAAGAAGTTCAAGGAGGAAGTCCACTTCAGAAAATGTTGAAGCTCCTAAAAGGAAAATAATTCATAAGAAGTCTAGGGAAACTCCAAGGAATATTGAAGTACATGAGGGTTTAGAGAAAGAATTTGTTGATATTTTGGGAAGCATGGCAATGTCTCCTCCTCTACCAAGTCAAATTGAGGAGTTAGAGAAAGAAGATGAAATATTGGAAGTAGGCTTTTCAGGAGATGGATGACTCAACAATACTGTCACATGAGGAAGAAGAATTGACATCTTGGAAACTAAAATGGAAATCCCCTTTGGTGGAAGAAAATGCTCGTTCCCTAAGGAACTCCTAGAGAAAGAAGGAAAACAACAATTTTAGAGCTCTTTCTTGTCTAGGGCAGAACTTATAATTAGGAGAAAGATGAGGAATTGAAATTCCTCAAACAAAAATTGGAACATAGATAAATGCTTATTGAACAATTGAAAACTCAGCTCACAGATAAGAATGAAGAATTGGCATTAGTAAAGCAACAAATGGTGGAAAAATAAAAAGAATTGCAATTGGCTAGTGAACAGAGTACTATGACAAAAGTACATTTAGTGGATCAAATTGTACAAACATGTCTTATTGGCCACTCAAGCAATTATGGGATGATACCTGCAGAAATCTTAATGAGTTCAAAATATCAAATCAGAATTAAGAATCCAGATGGAAGAAGAGAAGAAGGCAAGGAAAGAGTGGGAAGAAAAATTTTATAAAATGGAGGAAGAAAAATTTAAATGTTTGGCAAAAATATAGATGGTTTGTATAATGAGTGAAACATTACTCACATGTAGAAGACCTTCTCCCACGTACAATGTGCACTAGAAGAGAAACTTATCCATTGGAAACTCAAGGATTTCTTATGGCCTTCACATGAAGTAAAGGATGAATCACAATTCATGACAACATATTCCTCAACCAGTGTAGAGTAGAAAAATCTTCTTTACGAATTTTATCTCTACAATTTTTGTTGGAAAAGAACACAGCTTCATGATTAATCTATATGTGAGGGAAATCCAACTTAATGCATTTGTTTTTGTGCTCCAGAATCAGATAGCTTGGAAAAAAATGGATATTGAACACTTAATAAAGGATAGTTCCCTCCGGCCTTTGTATGAGAGCTCATTATGGAAAACCATCCGTATAAGACTCAAGTGCTCAATATGATGATTAACTACTCCCTTACTACCACCTATATATACCATTACTATGTTATTTCCAACACCAAGAAAGACATGTACTAAACATTTGAAAGCTTAAATGAATGACATATGGCACGAAGAGCAATTTTGTAAGCGAAGAAAGCACTACGTATCCAATATACCCTATAGGACTAAGGGCGTAGAAAACATTAACAAACATTAAGCTATTTAAACAATGCAATCACATTTTTATAATGTTCAAATTTAATTATGGATTTTTTCAAACCTTGTATTGACCTTATACGAGAGAATGTAAACATAGGCTTTCATGCCCAAAACGCCAAATGTGAAGTAGAGACATAAACTAGTCACTCTAGTGCCTACACGCAAATGGATGACCACAAAACAAAGGATTACATATCAAAACCAATATATCTAGAACCAAAGACAATAAGTAGTCTCGGTTCACACAAAAAGGTATAAAGTAGCTTCTCCGATAAAAACCAAACACATACAAGTTCCACTTACTTCCTACCTTCACAAAAAACACACATTAAACGAAAAGTACATGCATAATAGGATAGGCATCTAACAATGTGGCTACCTCTCTCAAACCGGCTTTTAAGACATATCCTGGAGGTTGCATTTACATGGGGCTTCAAAACTCCTTCCTCTAAGATGTTGGATAGGTGATCAAATAGACCGTATTTGTACCTTGTTCCCACCACCTTTTGTCTTTTCCACTACCATCCTATAAATACAACATTCACGTTCATTTATCACTTGCACATCAAGCAAATTAAAAAACCTCATTGAATATCCATTCATTAGTGCAAACCTCCACAACTCCATTTTCCGCCTCACGCATCCATATAGTTCGGCCCGTGCATCCCACATCCTCTTCCTTTCTTGTGGTAGACATCATTTCCACTCATCCTTGCATTCTTTGTTTCCCCATGGCTTTGCAAAAACAATTATCTTTCCACCCTCTCTACATCTCCTTCCTTCCTATGATGGCACGTTTTAGGTTTTTTTCCTCTCCTTTACTTACAGCGTGAACTATCTCCCTTTTCCCTTTTTAGGGTTTCTTCTTTAATCCACAAAGTGCACAACTATTCATACTTCAACGCCCTTTCTTCTCTCATTTACACCATTGATAAGCGTAGCATGTGTCGGGTGATGGATGTCAAACACCACTTTGGCATATGCCTTTTGACGTAATGAGAAGCGTAGAAGTGGAAATCATGATTTTGGGCTATTAGAAGCGTAAGTTATAATAACATAATAGTTCATTAGTAGCTAGATGAGTATTTCTAATACATGTACATTTTAAAATTACTTATATAACTCTAAAATCAACATTCATTCATATATACCTTCAACCCATCGGCCATGTGTGTTTTCCTCTTATGCATGGATAGAAAACGTAGTTGACCTCTTCCACCTCATAAGCCCTAATTCAAAAAGTTATGTAAAGTAGTGCTTCCCTAAAATTCATTGGAAGGCGGTTTGGGCCTAGTCTAGGTTGTTTTTTTCAAATTTCATGGAGTGGTTATTCAAGGATTACAAGGAAGAATCCATATTAAACTTGTTTCATAAATCATCATATGGAATTGAGGCATGTTTTTGTAGAGTAGAATTAATACAAAGTGTGGGTAAAATTTTAGGGAAGCAAAGTTTCTGCTAGATAATTTGTCAAAGCATGCACAAATTTGAATCCTACATCATCCCTCGCCAAATTTATCTTGCGCACATTTGAGATCACTTAATTTTTTATTTTTTCATTTGTTTTTAACCACTTCAAGTCTCTGCTACTTTTGCTTTTATGTAATTGGTTTTTTTCAGTAATTGTTTTTCTATCTCAAATCATCTCATCATTCAATCACAACTAAGAAACACAGTCTATATATTCAACTTATATATCACAAAATATCCAAATTAATAAAAAATAAATGGAATGCATGTGGAATTGGCATAACTCTAGGAAATATGGAAATGAAAAGAAATGTTTGATTTTTGCAAATAATTTTAAGATAGAGCTCTGTTTTCATTATTTAAAATTGCACAGGGCTAAAAGCCCTTTGTTTTGGGATTGAATGAGTTCCAAGACAATGTATTTGCATCAACATGGTTATTCTATCTTTTGTATATGTTTTATATTACATCTGGCGGTCCATCAAATCTATCCTTTGATAGACATTTTAAATAACATCTTATGACTCATCATAGGATGAATCATATTATTAAATTCATTTTTTTCCTTTTATAGTGCATCAGTTATTCAAATATGTTTGTGTTTTAATTACTTAAAACAAGTTTCATGCTCAACAATGTATATTTGCATCCTTACGTATTAGGATAAAATGACAAACTTTAGTTTATTTCCTACATGAAGTTAGAAATCAGAGTTTCAAAATTGCTTCCAATATACACACTTCAATAAATACAATAAATACTTATTAATAGCTTTGATTCTTCTGAATGAAATTTATCTTTACAAAGAATGATCTCTGGATGTTGAAGATTAATAGTTATACATTAATAAAATAACTTAGATGTGATACTATAAAATAATTTTTCATTTTAACAAGTGATTAAAATTTACACTAAGTTACTTATACTATTATACATAATAATAAGTTACAAATGTTGCAGTGATGTATTTGACAGGATAAAAAAATAGAAAGGTAATCCTAGTAACTATGTTTATGATAAAATGTTGCAGTGATCGATTTGATAGGATAAAATGCATCTCTTATAATGGATGACCTTCACAATGGTATTCAATAGTTGATCTTGCTTCTTTGACCATTTTCAAGGAATTTCTACATTCATGGTACCAAAAGAAGAAATATTCTTTATGTATGAAATAATTCTCCCTTCTACATACATACTACATTTTATTTTCAACCATGTAAAAATATTTGGATTCCTCTCCTCATTTAGCTCTATAAAAAATGGAAGAGAGTGGACAACTACTAAAATATAAATGGAGTAATTTCAGCCAAATTTCAAGATTCAAAATTTTCCGAACTTGAATTTCTAGCATAGTAAATATATCTTCCATATGAATGATGTGTAGATATCAAGGTAAAATTCAAATGTACATGATAGAGATGGAAATAAAGGTATGAAGGATAGACAAAAGGGTGGAACTAGAGATATTAGAGCGTTGAGAAATATAAATATTGTGATGTTAGTTAGTTTTAGATAAGATTTTAGAGATTAGTGCTAATTTATATTGTTTATGAATTTTATATTGATTAGTGAATAGATGGCCTCAACATACTTGTAACACTATGTCAAATTTGAAAAATATATCCAAACAAGATATCTAATACCCAAAATCTTACAAAAAATATGCACTTTTTCAATAAAGAAGGAAACCACCTTATAACAATCACATGGATGTCAAATAAAAGGTTAGCCATTAAGTGTTAGCATGATACTATAGTCCGCCGCCACCCTCAGCTACAAAGTTTTAAAAAATACAACACATATGGAAAAATTATCTTTACCAAAAATAAATGTTAAATTAAAATTGAATACAAATACTATAATCTAAATTCAAAAATGTGGCAATAATGCCTAATTTAAACTAATAACAAAAAAGTGCACAAACATCCTAAAATCATATAACTTAACCCTGTGTGTTGTTGCCAGTAACATCTTTGAATCTATTTACTTCTAATTCCATATCTAAATTTGATGTCCACTTAATGTTACTAAATAGAATTATGTTTTTTCTCATAGAAGTCTACAATAACATGATAATAACTTGACCATGCTTTTGGCTCCATGCGTGGCAAGATTGGTGGAAAGTGTTTTAAGATCTATTGAAGTGGTTGTGCTAAAATGAATATAGACTTTGATACCATTATGTATATAGAGGTATGCCATAAAAATTATTATTGTCTACTTTGGGGGAAAGGGGGAAGGGGTGGGTAGGGTGGGCTACAAGGCAACTTATTATTATTTTTTATTATTTTATTGTATATTATTATAGATATATTGAATATACGTGTGGTAAAAAGGGTAATTAATATGAATCTCAAAAAATATATCTTGAATTTTTTTATAAGATATTTTTAGTAATTGCATTTCCATCTTCAAAACAATCCCATTGATTATTGATATATTATCAATTTAGCTACAACATTATATTGAGATTGAAAAATGTTTTCTTTCCACCATATAATTAAAGGATTGTGATTTTTTTGTCGACCACTCAAAGTGAAAAGAAATAAGTTCTCAAAATTGTAACCTCGGTGAGTCGATACATTCCCTTTTCTCTTCATAATCTTCTCGCATAAGGCCTCACTGCTATGCCCTTAAACTATTTCTTGTATTAGGATATGAGTAGTCGACTTATGGCTTACCATATCATTTTATTATGTCATTTATACTTTCTCATGCTTTGTAGGTTTGGCCTTGGTGATGGCCATAACATATGAATAGTATATATATAGGGATTTTAGGTAGTAGTTGATCATCATTCAAGCATTTGAGTCTTATTGTATGGTTAGAGGTTACCCCCTCGAAGTGGTGAAGATATTTTAATTGCATATTGAGATCATTTATCTACAATATTTGCTCTTTGGTATTTTATTTCATAATTCTGGATTATACAAGTAATTCCATTACAAATGGTATCGTAGTTACATCTGAGATCCAAAATTAGAGCAGTAAACCCTAATTTTGTTTTCTCGCTATATATCTTGCGAACCGAGTGAATTTGTCAAAGATTGTTTTATCGAGTTGTGAATCATTTCAAGTTTAAGATTCCCTAAAAAAATTAGACTTTTTTTTCTTTATTTTGCAAAAGTTATTACAAATTTAGGTATTTTCATAAAATCATCCCTAGGCTGCAATTTGTGGAATTTTTCCAAGTTCTTTACATTTTTAGGAAATCTCTCAAAAAACTATTGGTAGTATATTCTTTGTGTGTTTTCCTATTTAACTGAATTTTTATCAAACTATAAACCCTAGGGTTTGACATCATGACGAGGCCTTCTCAAGAGCAAAAAGAATCCTCACTACGGGTAAAACCCCAGATAAAGATGGGGTAGTGATTGAAGAGTTGGATTCATAAGGGGTAAATACATATTCCTCAACACTTTTACCTCAATTGATCATAAGGTGAGCCAACTCAAGTATGATCTACAAAATCTACAATCTAAGATGGCCTGTAAAGGAGACATAGACCAAATCAATCAGCGGTTGGATGATATCATGCAACATATAAAGGGTAAATAGTTTGTCCCAAATCAGCCCCATCTCAACCAAGGAGGATCTTCAGTTTAGAATAATGGGCAAAATAACCATGTTGGATCACTTTTTAGCCTAATCAAAATCCAACATTATTCACACCCACCGAACATGATGCCAAAAGTGGAGATGCACAAATTTGATAGAAGGATCCAATGAACTAGATGAATAAAATGGAGAACTTCTTTAAGTTACATCAAACCCCATCGAGACAAAAGGTGGCCTTGGCATCCATGTATCTTAAACCAGACCAATTCGTTTGGTATCGATGGTTATGTTCTCAGAGGTAGAAGAATGGTCTCAAAGTGATCACTTGGACGGTTTTCAGGGTTCATTTTAAGAAGACCCCTCTAAAAAATTACTTTCAAAACATTGGTAAATCTCAAAAATTGACTTTCGAATCATTGGCAAATATCTAAAAAAATGTTTCGTGGAAAAGGCGATTTCGCAGAGAGCATTTTTTCCTCATTTTCACAAAGTTGTTCGGGTAGGTTGCTCGGGAGTTGCCATTGGGTGGGAAGTCAATCGAATAGATTGGAAGGGGGTTGGGTGGGTGAGGGTTAGATGGTTCATTAGATGGCCAACCAATGGTTGAGTGGGAGTGGGGGGGGAGAGGGGTTGGGCAGGCTATTGGATGGGTGGGGTTGAATGAGAGAGGGGTGGATGGATGAGGGTTGGATGGGTGGGATGGATGGGCGAGGTGTTGGACAACTAAGGTCCGGGGGGCAAGGGTTGATGGCTAGGGTTTGGATGGCTAGGGTTGGATGGTGGGTTGGATAGGGAAAGGGGTTGGTGGCTAAGGGGTGGATGGGTGAGGGTTGGATGACCAAGTGTTGGACGGTGGGTTGGATGAGGGAGAGGTTAGATGGCCTAAGGGTTGGACGGGTGAGGGTTGGATGGCCAAGGGTTGGCTGGGTGAGGGGTTCGATGGGCTGGGGACGGTGAGGGAGGGGTTTGATGGCTCGTGGTTGGACGGGTGAGGGTTGAGTGAGGGTTGGATGGTGGGTTGGATGGGAGAGGGGTTGGATGGCTAAGAGTTGGATGGGTGAGGGTTGGATGGTGGGTTGGATGGGAAAAGGGTTGGATGGTGGGTTGGGGTTGGGTGAGGGTGAGGGATCAAGGGTTGGATGGCAATAGATGGGACAAGAGGGGTTGGGATGGCTGATGGAATTAGATGGTTGATGGGTTGATGGGTTGTGATGGATGGCTAAGGGTTGGCCGTGTGGGTTGGTCAGACTAGGGGTTGGATGGTTAATGGTTGGGTGGGGGATGGATGGAAAACCATTGGTCGATTATGGTTGGATGGTATATGGTTGGATGCGTAAGGGTTTGCGGGTGGGTTGGATGGTTAACGTTTGGTCATGGGTTGGGCGAGTAAGGGTTGGGCCGCCACTGCCAGCCAATAGTTTGTTGCCACGTATCCTTTGAACCATATAGACCCCTATAAATACCCCTTCAAGGTTGAATTATTCACTTTTCTATGAAAATTTCCTAGTGCTCTGACTCTCTGAGCTCTCCAATCTTCAAACTTCTCCCAAATTTCAGCAATGGCTAGCACCACATCTATTCCTACACCCAAATTTCAATACAAAAACCTCATGTGCCCATAGATTGTAGCTCTACTAAGAGAAAAAGATGCACAAAAGGATTGGGTCGAAAACTCAGAATTTATCGGGCTTGTGGACATGCCCCAATTCGATACTGATACTTCAGTCCTTGATTACCTTCTCGCCTCTTACAATGAGAATGATGGTAAATTTTTCTGTTCTCCTCGTGCATCCGAGACGTCATCAAATTTCTTTCTCAATTGAACCCGAGGATGTACATCGGTTAACTGGTTTACCATTTGAAAATAAGTTGGTCATTACTACAAAGGTTGTTCTTACAGATGAAGACAAAAAGTTTTTGAGTCACATTACAATGTACAGGTTGATGGTAAGTTTATTGTTTTCAAATGATTTTTTTTCTTAACATTACTGGACCACCCAAGGCTCTAATGTTTCTTCTCTATTATTGCAGCTCCTCTTAATCATTCATCAAGAGGCCTTCTTCTACAAGGTATTGCAAACAAATTCTTTATTGTAGTTGTGTCACTTTTTAGGAAAGGATTGTTTTACAGGGAAGATCTATAGACATTCCATATTGGGCAAGTTCAATATTTATTGCAGACACTAGTAGGGAAACAATTGATTGGTGTAGTTATTTGTCCAACAGAATAAAAACAGATATCTCCCATGCCCGCAAAGCCAACCAATTTGATAAATCCAGGACTGTATTCTCTTGTAATTATATTCTTGCTTTTTATTATGAAGTGTACTACAAAATTCCACAAAATAAAATTCCAACTGCAATCAATGATCAAATGATTGGTCTTACTCTCGAAGAACAACAGGTAAGTTGGTAATAATTACTTTTAATGTTTACTTGTTCTAAGGATTTCAAATTCAATATTTTTGGATAAAATAATAAATGTGTGATTTTGTTTTGTAGAGAAAAATTATAGCTGCAACATCTCATAAGGAGGAAATTGCTAGAGGTAAAGCCCTCCAGAGGTCTCTGCTGATTTTGACATGGATTCATAGAATCAACACCAGTAAGACCTCCTCGTCAAAAGTGACCTCGGGGGTCGATATGTGCAACACGTTTACCATCACATTTAACTTCAGGTATGACGTTATCTTTTTATAAATAACTAATTCAAACAATTAATATATAGATTTGTATGTACTATTGTATTTTAATATTTCTACTATTCTTTTATACATTTATTGTATTCAGAAACTACGAGTTTGATGATGAAGATCAAACTCATTCCATTTGAAGATCGAAATGTCACGATTGTGTCTCCATCTATGCAAGGTATATTGTAATGTATAATATATAGCATGTTTTGTTTCCTTACAATTTTTTAGCATTTACAAAGCACAATCGTAATATTATGACAATTTGTTGTTTGCTTTATGTAGGTAATGTGGTGTTTGGGCACATTCCGCTTGCAAGGAGGCCACCAATACCTCCAACACGTCTAGTCCAAACAAAAAGAAGAACTACAGGAAAGAATATAAGGTTTCCTTCAGAGTCAATAGGAACAGTTCATCCTGCTACCACAAAATTTCTTGGACTATCACTAGGTGGTGTTTTAAGTGTAACAACCACACAACTTTTCAACAACATCACCCTTGACAAGGAGTATTTGGGATTTGAAAGTGGTGATGCAGAAAAGGGTAACTATTTTGACACCCACGATATGATTCAATCTACTCCGCCTCAACCACAACAAAATGTGCATGTAATACAAGGCAGTGACTCTCCTCCTCCTCCAAGAAATGCTCCACAAACTGATGATGAAAAGACACATTTTATTTTAGAAAATCTGATATCAGATAGTATGGGGGAAACAATTCAAGAGGTTGTAATGTTTGATGTGGATTTGGTGCGGTCTTGGGAGAAGAGAGAAATTTTTTTGATAAAAGAAATAAATACACGATACCATAATCATGCTCAAAGGCATTCATTGTTCACTTCTCATAGAGAGCCAACCAACATGGCAGGATGTTTTGCTAAACAAAGCTCAGTCAGGGACTATTTCATATAGTAATGACTACAATGATGAAATTATCGACATAATGCTAAACAGGTTGGAGAATCTCAATGCCAAAGCACAGGCTTACTACAATAAATGGGCTAAAGACAAGACAAATGTCTTAATAGCAAATGCTGAAAAAGAAAAAGTTGTTGTGAGTGGGCTTTTAGTTTTATATGCAAATTTCCAAAATCCTTATCTTATATGCACTGCAATATATTTTTTCATTTTATCTAATACACTAATAATTAAAAAATTGTGTTTTGTAGGCAAAATATGAAAATTTAAAGAAAGAAGCAGTTATTTTTTGAAGCACATTTGAAGAATGCCCGCAAAAGCCTCAATTCATTTGCACAGTTGAAGGAAAAACTCATTGTTATAAATAAACAAAATAATACATTGAGAAGGATAATAAAGGAGCATAAGATGGATCCAGAGGTCTTACTTAAGGAAAAGACAGACGTGGATGCAACACTTTTGTCTATAGGAGATGTAGTGAGGGAGGAGATGAATATTCTAGAGAATATCAATACCGCAACATGAGATCTGTAGGCATCAAGAGTTATAGTTGATAGCTCTGCACAGATGCAGCAGAATCCTCCACCTCTAATGCAAGAAAAAGAACAAGCCTCACCTGCAACATAAAATAAGATATGTTAGTAAAGTTCACCATGTGATAGGTGTGTTGTCACAATTCGAAACTGGCGTAGGAATTAAAAGATAGTGGCCAGCCCCTTTTTAGTTTTTTATTCCATGTGGTAGACATAAGGACAACTATGATTTTGAATCATAGGTAGAAAAGAGGATGACCTCGTAATGTGTCCTTATATGACAAAACTTGTCCGAAGCTTTGATATGTTATGACAACCCCTTTTTGTAATTGTATTGGCCGAAAATGCTTTATGAATTTGTACTTTTCTTCATAAAGTAATCCGCCAGGCTCCAATGCAGCCACATGAGAGATAGATTTCAAAAGAACTTTGGAAATTAGAATTGTACAATGTTATTATATGTTGTTAATACAAACTATGTTTCTTTTTTATTGTTTACGTAAATCTTGCTTAAATTTACATGATTTTGTTTCTTTAAAATATTTACGTTTCAAATGGCAAAGGATCAAATAAAGACAAATATAATATTTCATTTTTTGAAATTTGTAATCTTTGTATGAAATACATCAATATTTAAATTTATTGAAAGTTGCTTAAATTTACTTGATTTTGTTTCTTTTAAATATTTACGTTTCTGATTTGTTGCACATGTAAATTAAATCAATTAACAGATATAAAAGACAAATGTGTACTTATTTCACTCTGAAATTGATAACTAAATATAAAACACAAATGGGATAATTGAAACATATAATGACATTGTTCCAATAGAAAAGTTGTAATCTAGGTGAATTGGAACAGTCCTGGAGCAACGCTTTCATTTGTGTCTTGGAAATCAACTGTAGCATGATCTGGTGATTTTCCTCGATCCCCTGGGTCAGGAAAAATATTACTAACTCCTCTTCTTTCTACAAGTGAATTCCACAATGTCAGTGCTCTATCATAAGGAAAAGACTCCACTGAGTAACGTGAAACATACAATCTGAGACAAATTTCTAGATTCCTATCCAATCTATTTCAAACTTTGGACTTTAAAAAGGATAATGCACTGAAAACCCTCTCATCTTCCACTGAACCTGAATCATTGTTTGGAAAAGCTCATACAGATTTATATACTCGCTCAAATCTTCACTTAGAATACTACTGGAACAGATATCCTTCCAAATCCTTTTCATGGCATTGTAATCCTGTGGGTTTTGTAGAAGTTGAACTTGTTGTATCATAGTATTAGCAAAATCCATTGACTATGAACTAAGTAGTTTTATTTTCAAAATACCTTCTACAGAAACTCCATTTATCTCTACAGTCTTAGAGAAATGATCAGTTAGATCACCCATATTTTTGAGAAATAAAGGACTGATAGATGTGTGTGGTTTTCCACCTGACAAATTCCAGAACTATGGATTTACAACTCCCATTGCTTCAAGAATTTTATCATTTTTGAATCTTTCCTAGATCTCTTTAGCTAATGATTCAGATATCTTTCTCAACTTATTCCTAGTTTCCATTAATACTGCATCATATAAATTTTGTGTCACTTGTACTTCTTCTATTTCTGAGTTAGGCATATCAACTCTTTTTTGGAACGTATGAAGTGGAATCTCTCTTCCATGTGTTGTTATACACAAATGATCATGTATATTGTATTTTAAGAAGCACTTAGAATTTTTCAAATATGTCAATGCATTCCAGTTTTCAAAAGCAGCACCCTGAAAACTACCATTAGAAAATATATAAATTTCTAAACTCTAGCAAACACGTCTTTTGAGTCTTATGAAGTTATGTAATGTAGAAAGAATGATCTTGTGCATGCTTCGTTAAAATATTAAGCTCCCTCAACATGGGAAAAATACCGCAGAGTGTGAGTAAAGTTTCTATGTTAGTTAGATGGCACAATAGATCTTTAGCTTTATCTACATCCATGTGGTATTTAAACATAAATCCTATCAGTGAAGGATATTCATCAAATATTCTACACGCAGTTCATACATAGATATCCATTTGGTATCTACATCTTTGAGAATTTTTTTCCCTCTGTCAGTCCAATAGAAAATTTTTGAAATTCTAAAAATCTCTTTGATTGCTAGAATAATAGGCATGCAGATCACGTATCAATTCCTCTACTTTAGCTACATTTTCAAATGTGCTCACAATTTTGTAGGTGAGATTCATTCCATGAGCCATGCATGCGGTGGACAAAACCATATATAGAGAAAAAGTTTTTGAAGTCTAACACAGACCATTTCTTGCTCCCTGCATTACAACTGCACCATCGGTTCCGACACAAACTAATTTTTTTGCAATGGAAAATTCATCCATTCGGTGATATCCTTCAGATTTGACAACACCAATTTATATATATTTTAGAATTACAATTCTCAGTCATTTTATGAATTGCTAAGAGGTGTGGAGTCCTTATTTCATTAGAAAATGTGTAAACATGAATACATATCCATGAAGTATTATCGACTACAGTAACCTCATCTAATGAAAGGGAAATATACTTTTCCTTTTGAACACATAGTTTCAAATCCTCCTTTTCTACTATAGATAGACATTTTGCAATCTCCCAGCCACTGGTATCTGACCAATGAGATTGAGGAACGTTCTTTAGACCAATAACTTGATACAACATTTTATTTTCTCTAAAATCTGACATCGGTCTTCCCCTTTTCATTATATGAAATACGGTAGCAAACTGAATACCTTTTGCTTGCATTTCTACCTCCATAGCTTTGCTCAATCTAGCTACTATGGTCCCACCTTTTTCATTTATATATTTGATATGTTTTTGTTCCTTTTCATACTCTTCTACATATTTGACATGTAGACAATCTTTTGCATCTTTCCATTTATGTGTTTTGACTATGCTTCCATCCTTTAGCTTTTGGGAAATGTACATTTTCCCACAGTGCTTTTCAATTGTGTCCAGTTTGAGCTGCATCATGTGCTCCTTCCCCTATTTCCAACCACATATTTTGCATCGACATTGTGTTGGAACAACATTACAATTTTCAAGTGTACACAGGTTCAATAAAAGGATATTTTACAACCCATTCGAACTGGAATTTTCTTCCAATTGTCCAGTTTTCCCTCTTTCTTCTGACATATTTTATTTTTTTCTTGGGATTTAACTTCTACATCTGAGCTGTTCAGTAGGAATATTTTGATTCTCATGTCTCCTTTTCCTAGAAATAGAACTCGGAGTAGAAGCTTCCTCTGCTGGTGTACTTTGAGAATTTGATGAATTTTCATGTACTTCTAACTCATCAAGGGACAAAATGTTTTCCTCAACATATAATGGATCATCGATATCTATAAATTGATTATTCTAGGAAGGTATTTCTGAAACGTCTGCAAATAATTCTATAAAATTGTTACTTATTTAGTATTAATTTTATCTACAGTTAAATTTTTACAGAGTAGAAAGAGTTCCAATAAGAGTATGATAAACATAATTATTAAATTCTGTAAGATTAAATAACCAGTAAATAAAAAGTGCCACATACCGATATTTTTAGCTGATGCAGAAACAAACTTTGTTTTTTGTGATTTTCCAAAATAGCCAAGCAAAGTATTTGCACCCTTTTTTGGACTGGCTGAATTTGTAATCTTCTTGCCTTGATTTCTAGTATCCATGACTTCTTACTACTTAGGCCCTTAGGGTTGGATGGTCAAGGGTTGGATGACTGAGTCACTGAGTGGTTTGATGGATCATGACAGAGGGGTTGGATGCCTAAGTTATTGGATGGCTTAAGCCTTATGGGTCAAGACGGCTAGGGTTGGACGACTAAGGGGTTGGAAATGGCGCAGGTTGGATGACTTGGGGTTGGATGGATAACTATTGGACAGTTAATGGGTTGGATAGGTAAGCTTGACCATTGGATAACAAAGGTTTGGATGGCTAGGTGTTGGGTGGGTAAGGGTTGGATGGCTAAGGGTTGAGATGGCTAGGTGTTGGATGGATCAGCGTTGGGTGGATCAAAGTTGGACAGCTAAGAGGTTGGATGGCTCAGATTTTAGAGTTAGACGAGTTAGGGTTGGATGGCTCAGAGTTGGATGGCCTAGAGTTAGACAACTTAGAGTTGGATGGCTCAGAGTTGGATGGCTCAGAGTTGGATGGATCTGGATTTTGAATTTTCTTATGTTTACTTCGGTGAATATGCACACGATATGATTTGAAATTATGGTGAATTACATTCATAAGCTCTTATATATGTGTAAAATCTAGGTGAAACAAATAGTATAAGGGACATGTGGTCAATTTTTTTGGTGAATAAGTCAGTTGTGAACCACATAATATTCACTAATTTGAATTTCTATAATCCTCAATTTTCACAAGTTTATGAAAATTTGCCACTAAAATTTTCCCTGACGGTTTTTACCGAGGAGTTGCAATCACACTATAGTTCCAAAGTGTTTTAGATAACTAATTTATTCAATTGGAAAAGTTACGAAAAACATGATCCATCAAAGATTATGTGCATCAATTCCATAACCTATCCTTAAGTGTAAATAATATTACAAAAGGGAACCTGAATGACCTGTTTCTTGGGGGTCTTAAGGACCACATTGAGCATGAGGTATGTATGTTTAATCCACTCAAGATTTCTGATTCTATTATCATGACACATAGAGCAGAGGAAAAATTATTTGCAGTAGGAGGCAGCCTTTCACTAACACCAAAGACCATAATACCCCTTCCCCATCATTTGCTTGGCCAATTAGACTGACTCCTCAACAAATGGAAGAAAAGAGAGAAAAAGGATTATGTTTTAACTATGACAAAAATATGGACCGGGACACAAATGTGCTAAGAAGAATTTGTTCTATATTGAAGGAGGAAATGAGGATGAAGAGGAAGTTGAAATTATAGGAGAGGTTGAGGAACCAATAGAAGATGAAGTAGAGGATCACCAACCTACAATTTCTTGCCATGCATTGTCAAGTATTAGTACTCCTCAAACACTCAAGGTTATTGGCTATCTCAAAAAATAGAAGGTGATGGTGTTGATTGACTCAGGGAGTACTCATAACTTCATAAATAGTAAGTTAGCTTCCCACCTCAATTGTTTTATTTACCTAGATCCAGAAATACAAGTTATGATTGTGGATGGTGGGACACTCAATTGCACATGAAAGTGTCATAGTATAAGATCTCCATGGGAGACTACATGTTAGACTCGCCTATGTCTTGATATTTATAAGGGAGGGAAGATATTGTTTTGGGTGTCGATGGCTCACAACCTTGGGTACTATAGAGATGAATTTCCAAGAATTGTTCATGAAATTTCATTCAGAAGGAAGGACAATACAATTGAAATGGATGGTAGCTAAGTCTCCACAGATTAGTAATATTCTCATAAAAGGAGTAAATGGATTTTAGCAAAATTATTTTCCATAGAGGTACAAAATACGAGTCTTCAATGCCACCCGATCTTCAAAAGATTGTTGATGCTCACTTGTCTATTTTTATGCAATTCTAAAGGGACTCACCACCATTTTGGATCATGATCATGCCATTCATTTGATCCTAGGGATCCAACCACCTAACATCAAACCATACAAATACCCATATTCCCTAAAAAAGTGAGATCGAGAAAATGGTGCAAGAAGTGTTGAAGGTAGGTATCATCCGAGCATAGTCGTGAGTGCATATTCTTTCCAATGGTCATGGTACGTAAAAGGATGAAACATGGAGGATGTGTCTAGATTACCGAGAACTCAACAAGTACACCATCAAAGATAAGTTTCTTATTCCAGTAATTGATGATTTACTTGATGAATTGCATGGTGTTATTTATTTCACAAAATTAGATCTTCGTTCGGGGTACCATCAAATTAGAATAAGAGAGGAAGATGTTCCTAAAATGTCTTTCAAGACTCATGAGGTCCATTATGAGTTCTTGGTAATACCCTTTGGTCTTAAAAATTCTCCCTCAACATTTCAAAACTTGATGAACACTATATTTAGGCCATTTATAAGGAAATTTGTATTAGTTTTCTTTGATGACATATTGATTTACAGTAAGACATGGGAAGAACACTTGCACCATGTAGATAAAGTGTTGGAAATTTTTGAGAAACATAAGCTCTATGCAAAGCCATCCAAATTTTATTTTGGTGTACAAGAGGTAGATTACTTAGGTCATATTGTATCCCATGAAGGTGTCAAAGTTGATCCTCAAAAGATCAAAGCTATGGTGGAATGGCCAAGGCCCAAAAATCTCAAAAATCTCTTGGGTTGCTTGGACTAATAGGGTACTATAGAATATTTGTGAGGGGATATGGTAGAATATAGCTCCACTCATTGCATTGCTAAAGAAGGATGCCTTCCATTGGATAGAAGCAACCACTAAATCCTTTGAGCAGTTGAAGGAAGCCATGTGCACCACCCTAGTTTTGGCTACTCCCGACTTCTCAAAAACCTTCATTGTTGAGTGTGATGCTTCAGGATCAAGATTGGGAGCATTTCTAATGTAGGAAGGAAGACCAATTACATTTGAGAGTCATCAATTCAAAGGAAAAGATCTGCTCAAACCTATCTATGAGAAATAAATGATGACTATTCTTCATGTGGTCAAGCAATGGAGGCCCTATCTAATGGGTAGACACTTCAAGGTGAAAACTGATCATGATAGTGTCAAATACTTTTTGAGAGCAAAGGTTATCATTTGAGGAACAAAAAATTGGGTAAAAAAAATGTTGGGTTATGATTTTGAAATCATATAAAAAAGGGTAAAGAAAATGTAGTAGCCGATGCACTATCTAGAAGGGATACATCCGCAGATGCATTACTATGTGCAATGTCCATGTTGAAGGTTGATTGGGTAGATGAAGCAAGATTGGAATGGGATCAAGACAAGGATACACAATCTCTAATACAGAATATCAAGTAAGGATATATAACAACTAAAAAAATTGAGTGGAAAGGTAATGCCCTATTCTACAAGGACATGTTATACTTGTGTAAAGATTATGATTTGAAGCATAATATTCTTGCAGAGATACATGCATCTCTTTTGGAGGACACTCTATTTTTTTGAAGACATATCATAGAATAAAAAGAGAATTATTTTGGGAAGGACTCAAGGGTGATGTATAAAATTTTGTATCAGAGTGTTTGGTGTGCCAACAGAACAAAGGTGAAACCATTAAGACATCAGGTCTATTGCAACCATTACCAATTCCTAGCCAGAGATGGGAGGAGGTCTCCATGGATTTCATCACAGGATTGCCTTGTTTAGAGGGTAAGAATGTTATTTTGGTGATTGTGGATAGGCTCACAAAATATGCCCATTTTTGTGCCCTATCACACCCATTTACAAGAAGATGACACTATTTTTTTTTGGAGACAATCCAAAGCTACATGGAACCCCAAAGATAATTGTAAGTGATCATGATCCTATTTTCATGAGTAATTTTTGGACAAAATTATTTGCATGTTTGGGTACTTAGCTAGCTCACAGTTCATCTTACCATCCTCAAACTAATGGGAAAATGGAAGTGGTTAACAAATGCTTAGAGGGGTATCTACGTTGTTTTGTATCAGATAAGAAGGAACATTGGGTTAAATGGCTACCACTTACAAAATGGTGGTATAACACATCTTTTCATACCTCTTCTCAAATGACCCCATTTTTAGCATTATATGGTTACCATCCACCATCTATCACTTCTTCCTTGAGGGTGCAAACTATGGTCAGAGATGTTGAGGAACACATTCAACATCAATAATAGGTTTTAGCTAGTTTGAAGGAAATTTTGGCATTGACACAAAACAGGATGAAACAACAAGCAAATCAACACCATAGTGAAAGACATTTTGAAATTGGTGACAGGTATTTTTATACGTCAACATTTTTATAATAAGATGTCCTAAAGCAAGAAAAAGGACAACAAACTTGCTCCTAAATATTATGGTCCTTATCAGGTTCTACAGAAAATTGGAAGTGTTGCTTATAAACTAGAGTTGCCTCAATCTTCATGCATACACCCAATATTCCATGTTTCCTACCTGAAGAAGGTTATTGGATAGAAATTTATAGCCCAGATAGAGCTACCAGAACTTGATGAGGAAGGAAGAATCATTTTGGAGCCAAAGAAGATTCTGCAAACATGTACTAAGAGGCTGAGAACCAAAGACATTAAGGAATATCTAATCAAGTGGAAGAATATGAGCATAGAGGATGCGACCTGGGAGGATGAAGGTTTTTATGTAGTAACATCCAGGATTATTCAACATTGAGGACAACATTGGTTTGAAGGGGAAGGGCATGCTACACCCTTAACCTATTGCTTGTATTAGGATATGAGTAGCCGACTTGTGGCTTACCATATCATTTTATTATGTCATTTATACTTTCTCATGCTTAATAGGTTGGCCTTAGTGATGGCCATAACATATGAATAGTATATATAGGGGATTGTAGGTAGTATTTGATCATCATTCGAACATTTGAGTCTTATTGTATGGTTTGGAGGTTTCCCCCTCAAGTGGCGAAGCTATTTTAATTGCATATTGAGATCATTTATCTGCAGAATATTATGTTCATTGGTGCTCTATTTCTCCTCATAATCTGAATTATACAAGTAATTCCATTACACTCACACTCATGTTAATTAATCAACACTATCACATATGTATGTTTCCATCATCCATGTAGAGACAATATCAATTTTTTTCCAAACAAGTTCTTTCCTGTGGTGTTAGCCATTTTCCCTTTCATAGTTCTTGTATAAATGATCAACATAACAATGCCCATAGGGACACAATATTTGTAGTGAAGAAAATAAAAACAAGCACATGATGATATTCCTTCAATTAAGATGATGATGATAATGTTGGGTGGGACTAGAAAGTGAAAGTTTGAAATTTTTCTTGTCATTGGCTTACTTATCTTTATATAATATTTTTAATTGTGTACTATACAAATATTCTAAATTAATATTGGAAATACTTTGATGATATTAATATTTAATTAATTTTAGATATTTAATATAATATTTTTATTAAACTCCATTCAATTCTCTCAAAACATCCCACTAACTAGTGATTGCCACAATAGTATCAAAATAGTTGCATCAAGAAACAACTAGAAAAAAAAGTACAACTAGGAAAAAATGGGATTAAAAGGGGATCCACTCCACCGTATCCAATCAAAATATTATGAAATTTGAATTTAACTTCTTAAACTATAGATAAAACTTCTAAGTGATATTTAAATAGAATAAAAATTCAAGGTTAAAATAAAACAATCACAATCAAGTAAATTTCAATTTTCAAGTTAATCATTATTATGTCGAGGTTTCGTATACTAAGGCACACAATGGCCGGAAACCATTATTTTGTGGTAGACATTTTGGCACATTTGTTTCTCGATGGCCTCTTATTTTTGGCATATTTTCCTTTTTTTTGACTTGTTTCAATTGAGAACAACTGGTGGGAATATTTTCACCCTAAACTACCACCAATTTTCTTATTACCAAGCACCCCAGTTTGATGTTTTAGTGTGGACTTACATTTACAAGTTAATTGAGCCAAGACTACCGCCCAACAAACATAAAAAAACCTACATAAAATACATGGGCATTCTCACAAAGCATTATTTTTGTTCCATCCAAAGAAATTAACAAGTCTCCAATGAGACTAATTCATGTCTCCGCAACCATACGCCCAACATGTGCCAAAATAAGACATTTTGAACATGGTGTCCTCTCATGTCATATGAAACCATTCGATTTCAAAATTTTCCATCAAAAATATAAGTTTCATTCCACTTTTATGTATACAAACAATTTATTTTGGTGTGATTCAATAATGTGTGAGGTAAAAGGAACGATAACTGATCGTATCAACCCAAGAACACATATGCTAATCAAACACCACGATCTATAAGATGAAATCAATTCGCCATAATAACTTTACATAAAACCTTTGCAAACAAATGACCAAAGCAATATCATATATTATTATGGAACTCAATGAAATACAATAAAAATGGGCCTTGCTTATATAGGCAAGGAATAACAATCTAAGAACCATTCAAGGTCATAGATCAAGCATAAATCAAGGAAAGATAAATCAAGGAAAGAACTAGAAATCAATCTCATAGTCAATCAAAGAAATAACTATGCCTAACAACTCAGATAATAATCTCCTAATATCTAATATCTAAAGAAGATAAAATAAATATCCACACACATACGTGGGTGAGGATAAATACAATAAAGGTAAATAAAGTACCTAGGTGAACATGAGCTAAGGTGAATACCTACTCTAACATGAGGGATGAAAAATGGATGATGTAAACAATGATATTAATTTCCCATGCATTACAATGTGGACTAGGATTTTAATACTTAACATGGCAATGGTTATAATTGTCTAAAAATTGATAGAGATGTATTTTAAAGGAGGTCTTTCAAGTTCAACTATTTGCACACATACATGCTAAATAAATCCCTTTCAGAGGGTATGCTTGAACATGCCCACATCACTTAAAATTATAACAATCTTAATTTTCTACAAAACTCTTATATAGAGTACACTTATAAAGATGTATGATACATGTGGAGGTTTTATGGATGCTTGAAAAGAGTTTGAAAAAATGACTAAACCAAGTGCCTCTTATGGGATAGATAATAGCAAGTTACTGAAGACACGAGCTTCCTTAAGATACATTGACACTACTTTACCAAATGCAATGAACGTAAGTTCAACTCAATCCCTTCACCCTTGCCACTATTTTTTCGGATTGTGCCAAAATGGAACCATTCAAAAAGGTATGGAAATTATTTAAAAAATGATTTTATTTTCTCAAATATTGTATTGCGAAATTCCCAAATAGATCATTTACTAGGTGCACTAATTTTTGACAAAATACATAATGCAAATGCATGATGATTACGGTGGTATGCACAAAATGGTATTTTTGACATGGCTAAAGGATTTTAAAATAAATGTCTTGATGAAATGTGCTCTCTAAATTTGTTTTTATTTTATCGTATGTACAGGAATGATTTGTTGTAGCATGTAATGATTGGTCTTCATTAGGATTAAGGTTTTCGTGTGGGAAATGCCTCAACTAAATGTGGTGTCATGCGATTCCATCATTGATAGATATGTTAAAAAGAGGTTGTAAATATTTAAATCACACAATTGATTCTTTTTCCATTTTGGCTAGAATGGATCATTAAGTGCTATGTATACTTGATTTTAAAGTGGAAATGAAGGTTTTGTGTGTGAATGTAAATGAGTTGGACAAAGAGAATAACATGGCTTATGAATATTAGTTGATGCCTTAAGTGTCTTTCATCACCTCTTGACAATATGATCATTGTTTGTATGGAACATGTTTTAGAGGGTGTCAAGATAATGGATTCAACATTGAAATCATGTATGCCCTAACATTTTTGTAATATTTTGTATTTTTGTTATGTTTCACTTATCCTCTACCTTGTTGGTCTTTGCACCAATTATAAATATTCCAAGATGGTCTTCCTCTAGATTGGTGGAGTTTTTGAAGGAAGAAAATATCTAAAAGGTTAGGGATAACTTGGAAAATAAAACATCCCACATACTTATTATTGAAGTTACAACTCACTTAAGATGTGAAATCAGGTAATATATATGTATATATATATATATATATAATTTATTTTAGAAATTCTACAAGTTTGATGTAAATCCATCACCCAAAATATTTACATCTCCTTTTCATAGGTAATAGTTTTGAGTTCTACAATTTCATTACCACGATGGCATGGACACCACCATGGTGGCTTTGGTTGAAACATGTCGTCACCATTACACCACTACAAAAACTATTTAATTGGAAACATGATTGATATAGTTTCATCAAATGATGGCCTTTCCATTTTTAAACATATTAAAAAATAATTTTTAAGAAATAATTTTATTTTCTAGTAAGTCCCATTTTCCAACTAAACTTGTTTTTGACTTCTTTTCATTCCCTTTCCATGGCAAAAGGAATTGAACTTTCATTGCATCATTCTTTTCTAATTTAATGTTTCTTTCTAGTGGTTTCTTCTTTTTAATAGGTTAGTTGGCTTGGTGATGTTTAAAAGCCAAATAAAATATTAAATTAAGCCTAAAGGAGGTCGGTCATGCATGTTTGGACTTTGGAACCAAGGTTGGGGTATTTAAAGAGTGTTATATGGCTTTATATGCAAGCATAGATACTTTTGGAAAATTTATTCTAAAGTGAATTTTGGCATGGTAGCTCTTAGTTCTCTCCACTTTTGGGTGAAAATATAATTGTGTGGTTCATTCCAAGAAGGAAGGAACCCTTCTTCTAGTTCTTGGTGGATATAAACCCATTATCCTTGATTGAAGTGAAGACATAAGTGCAGATTTAGGCATTGAAAAGGAAAGGAAGTCATCTACAATCATTTGCATGCATTGATAAGCCTCTCCTAGTTGGAGTGGCTTGTGTTAGGGTGTCATTTTGTGCCTTTTAGGGCACAAAACTTCTATTTTCTTTCATATTTATATTTGATATCATTTAACAAGCCGAAACATATATCTTTTTTGGAGTTTGGGGTTTGGAAACCCTTATGCGCATAATTTTCTTTGAGCTATACTTTTGTTCTTAATAATTAATTTCGGTAAGCATTAAGCTTGATTTTTGTGTAGGAAATAGTTCTAAAACACTTAAAAAGGATTTATAAAAAAATTGGATGCATTGTTGGATGATTTTTGGATGAAATCTTGTGTTATTTCATATTGTTTTTATAAAAATCTTATCATTTGCTCCATACCAGTTTTAATTTTTAGTTTTTGGTCCATAAATTACAATTAATATTATTGTGTTTGTGTCATTTCCTTTTTTTAGTTTCAGTCCTAAAAAGGAACATTATAGTGGTTTGGTCTTCTCATCTAGGGGTTTGAAGATTAAAAAATGGTGGATAGAATTTTAAGCGATGTTAAGCTCGAAGGCTTTACCTATGGAGAGAAAGATTTGCCAACACAATGGCCTCGAATAATCCATACCATTCAAGGCCCCAATGGTGGAAGGATATCTTCAAAAGAATTCATAAATTTTCATTCATCGAAAGGAAGAAACATCAATATATGGTATGAAGAGTATAGAGCTCTTCCGAAGAATATTTGTGATGCCCTACCTTTTACATATTTAATGAAGTTAGATACGAGAAAGAGTTAGAATTAGCACAGTGGTCAAAACCCCAAGCAATAAGGAGGGGGTCAACCCTCCTAGGGACTTCACACTCAAGAGTTTGGATGTGGTTCATAAAGAAGGGCTTCAAGGTAAAGGGTTCTTGAGTCATCGTGACAATTTTTTTAGCTTCAATGATTACTCAAATGCTAGGGAAAAATCATATTTCGCATTTTGAAAGAGATGGAGCCATGAAGAATTAATATTCAAACCTTACTTCCATTATTGTTCTATAGAATCAACATGATGAGATCATTATTAATCGTTGTTGTAGACATTAGGTGTTTTTCACCCACCTACACCACATACACACACATTAAATCACCTCAAAATCATTTTATATCCCCGTAAATCATATTTAAATCTAACTAACATATCCACATATCCTATACCCCACGAAACTCATTTTCCCTCGTAGTTTAAACCACTTCCAAAAACGGGTTTCTCCACATTTCTTGGATCACTTGGAAAATCTAACAAATTTCCATCGATTATAAATAGGAGCTTAGAATCATGTTTAAAGGATCTTTGATCTTCAAATTTTCTATTGAAACTCTATCATTCCAAGGTGATCTTCAAGCATTGTAATGAGTTACTCTATGAATCTATACCATGTTAGATAGTGCATCCACACATCTTGAGAACCTCTTCGCATCGTCATACAATAAACAATTCATCATCACAAGCCCAACTAGTTCTGTAAGCATTTTATAACATTTTCACATCAAAGGTAACTTCATAAATGTTTATTTTTATTTCTATTTTATTTATACATCAAAACAAGGACAAAGCAAGCAATTTCAATCTCTATTTTTAATCAGTTTATCATTTTTTCAAATAATAAACCTTTTCACAAGAATCACCCATGATTCCTTCAATCGACAGTGATTATCCCAAATCACCTACAATTTCTACGAATCACTACTATCAAATTAGTTAATTTTACTAGTCATTGAATAAATCATATTTTATCTATCGATTTGGACTTAATCTATATGTTTTTGAGATGTGTCTCCTATAGATGATTGTTCCATGGTAATCTCATCCAATCATAAGCATTTATGATCTGTCAATTGTTCAACAACCATTTGTGTGGGAGTAGTTCGACATCCTCCACGAGCTTACTTTGTGTGCCATCACCTTCGCACTAAACTGGGAAGACATTGAGGAGCAATTCAATTTTTGACAAGATACGACAAGAAATTGAAGAATATTAGTATGATTACTTTAAAGACCTCCAGATCGTTGCCACCTTCATCTAGGTTACTTACGAAGCTCAACATGATCTTCCTATCCATCTTGAGTTCTATCTTCCTTATCTTGTAACGCTTATATTGTCATTATCCATCTTACTATCTTTCAACACATCTTAATTGTATCAAAATAAGTTGACATCCTTCGAGGAAGTCCCTTTGAATTCCTAGAATCAGCCTTTTCCGAGACGCTCGTCATATTTATCTAATATCTTATGTTTAGTTGTCTTGCTTACAAGTCTCTTCCCTTGGAAAAAAGGAAGAACTTTTTCACTATCCACTTCATATCATCTCGACATTGTGATTTTCGGCACGGGTATCCGAAAACCCTATTATTTTTATTTTAGGTACTTTTAGTATTTGATAGCATTAACCGAAAACTATTTAATACATTCTTGGCACTTCCAATGGACAGTTCCCTTTCATTTCTTTAATTACTATTTTTAGTCATTTTTGCTTCTCTACTTTGTAATCTCCAATAATTACATTAAATGCTTGAGTGATTTTGGTGAATCCCCATGATTTATTTAATCATCGACGATCTATATGGATTTTTTTGATTACTTGGTCATTTTTCCTTCTATAAATCTTTCTTCTTTTGTTTTTGGTTTCCATCTAACCTTACAGGTTATTTTCTTTGGAATCTCTATTTTTGCATTCAAAGCTAAGCTAAAATCAAAATTAAAAAAGGGGAAAAATATTATAAGTAAGTCTTCATTTATATAATTTTCTTTTCTAGTATTTCATTTGTTTGTTTTTCCTCATCGAATCAACATTTCATTTGCGACTTAAAATGAACCTTCATCTTTCATAATCACATAGTTTAATTAGAAGTTAAAAAGTGTATGCACTTCACTCCCCTCACACACAACCAAACCACATCAAATACAACCTGCACTTAAACATTCCTACTAAGGTGGACCTACTTGGATTTCATCACTAAGAGGATAAGCTAACTTGTTGTTCGATCGAGTATAATTAAGCTAGTGGGCGGTATATTTGATAAGCACCCGAAACCCTTATCACCGCGGGACCATGATGTGAGGGCGTATGCCCCTACCACACCTTGTACCATCGCCAACACATATTTGGGCCTCACTTACCTTCAAATATATCGAGGGCTCTATCCTTTAACAACATCTTAAACTAACCATAGATTTCCATTTCTAGATCTTGTCTTAACCATTTTTTCACATTTCATTTTTTTCATAATTTAATCAAGATAACAAAAATTCTCTTGTGTGACTTGTCGATTTGATTTTAATATACCATCTAGTTTCTTTTTATTTTCAGTGATTGTTTTTTTATTTCATGGTCCTAACTAGAAAAAGTTTCATCTATAAAACTCCAAAAACATGACAGACCATTTCCAACAATCCATATAAAATTTCCAAAATCGTCTTGATGGCATTCCATGTATGATACTCCAATACCAATCATCTTCATTACCTCCAACATTAGAAATTTGAAACCCATCTAGTCCTCACTTTTCAAGCGGTGGTGATCCAATCTTCATTTGTATTCTAGATTCAAACCCCATGGCTCTTAATTCCTACTTAGCTACCCGGGTGTACTTCTTCAATAATCCACACCTAAATAACAACCCCTATCACCTATGATTTTTCTCGACTTATTGATCCTAACCACGAGTCATTCATTCAACAACTCCATCCTTATTCCACTACTGGTGGGTCAAGAACATCAAATCCCACGTCATCGACCCCCATCATCACTTTTGACCTCAATGTTGTTTCTTCACAAGATACAACCAACTAAAAGTCATCATCCTCACTAGATATCTCATATGGCTCCTCCTCACAAAATAACATCAACACATCTTCTTCCACCTCTGGTCCTATAGTCTCTAGTACTCTCTAAATACCTCCTATAAGCTCGATAGCCATCCCACTTAGTGTTTCTCAACCTATTCCTTCGCAACAATCCACGTCATCCATTCATAACATGGTCATATCCATCCCAATGTCGATATCCCTTATCAATAAAAATTATAGCTCTAGTGTTCACCATTCTTCACAATAGTTATCAACCACCCCTACTTAACAAATCTCCTCTCGCATATAACTAAATTATCATAATCATTCATTAACACCTTCATCATGTCTCAATACATGAAACAAAAATCTCAACCCCTCATCCATATTTCCATCCCCTTTCAAAGATTACATACCATATGAGTCTCATCCCTTTATCCATACTTCCAATCCATCCCAATAAATACCCCAAGTAATTAGAACCTCTTATAAACACTTAAATGTAATTCCAATATCAATATATCCAACCCTCACAACCTCTAGTATCACAACCAACATACAACATTCCTATGAGTGCTCCACTCCAGGATAATATTCATTTATCGTATGATTCATATCAACAAATGAAACCACATACATATAATCAACAAGGCCCTTCATCACTCAATCCTCAACAACAACCAACACAAAATAATCCTTTACAAGAACTCATGAATAGTATACGTAGTTTAGAATCTACTTTTATGAGTCCCAAAACACTCTTTCTTATGAAAAATTTTGCAATGAGGCCATCCATCCCTCCATACCATACAAAGCATATCCTCCGCACTAGGAAATTCATAAGTTCCTTATGTTCTATAGCAAAGAATACCAAAAACAACACATCCAATCCTTTCGACATGCTTGTTACCTTATCACACATGACCAGGACCTCATACTTATAATTTTCCCTATGTCCTTACTAGATCCCGCACTATATTGGTACAACAAGTATCCCGTAGTATTCACCATTCTCCTTTGCACATCTTGTGTAATTTTTCTCAAAACACTTTTCAATCAATATCAGTCACAAATTCACAATCACCGACCTTTACACCATAAAACAATTCAAAGATGATTCTATCCCTAGATTTTGACAAACTTTGGAGGGGTATTATTAATCAAATATCCTTTTCCCTCCCCATGACCGAACTATTTGAGTTATTTTCTCACACATGTGCCAAACATATATCGTCCACACTCCAAATCCAATCTATTTAAACATTTAATGAAACCTTTAATATGGATCGCAAAATAGAACTCTGCACTCTTGAGGAGGATAGGATCAAACTCAAATCAAAGAAACCTAAACCCAAGTCCTCGCTCAAACCATCTTCTAGCAATGAAAAATCTAAAAGATCAGAAAATGCGGTTGTCATAAATACTACTTCTAAGTAACATTCAACCACGAATCCACATGCCTTCAATGTAACTATACACTTATTAGTGAGTCCTCCTAATGCACGGTTTTCATAAACTCTTAGATACATGTAATATCACCCTTCCACCTATATGTCCTATCAATACATGTTTATCAAATCCCTCTTGATATCAAGAGAATGATTACTATAAAGACTATAGGGTTAATGGTCACAACATTGAAAGGTTTCACTCATTTAGAAACATCTTCCATGACCTTATATTTTGGGCCCACACTCCTCTTCCAAGTTTACATTCACATCACAGAGTCCGAGATCATTTCCCAACTAACACCTAACCGTGTCACAAAAAAATTGATCCCTTCAACATCAACATCCATATCATCAAATGAAACACCAATATCCTCGAACTTAGCCTCAACATGATACTATGCTAAAATCCTTTAAAGTCTCATCCAACAATATATCATAACCTTACATCCTCTCAAGACATCGACTCTCGGGGGTGGAAACCCTCATAGTACAAATTTGAAGCATTATGTGATTATCACTTGAACAGGGACATTCTACCAATGACTTTAAATCCCTTCATGTTTCATTCAAATCCTTTCTAATAAAGGGCTTCTCCCATAGATCTAAAAAAATTAAATCTTATCAAGACAACCCATCAAACCCTTAAGACTACAACATCCAAAACATCACCATCCACATCCAACAAAGACGAGGCCTCTTCCAGGAACACCTCACTTCATCAAATTGATGTAGTGCATATAACTACCGAGTTCGTGTGCAAGACCCTAAGACTTCATATCAAAGAAATTCCAAGGTCTCCATCCCTCTCGCTCTTGAATCAATTAATCCAAAATTTCTCGGAAAATCTATAATATCCATCCTTTCGTTTCCACATACTCAATCCACTACTTTTATACAAAGCACCATTATCAAAAAATCATCCACTCTAGTAAAGATGTTCATCTACGAGATTTTCCAAACCTCGCCACAACATCGACAAGCTATGATTGAAGCACTTAAATCCATGTTAGTACATTCGGATGATCCATAACCATTCATAAATATGGTTGGTACACTTTAAATATCTACCGTTATCTCTTTTGAGGTTCTAAAATACCACCTTTACATCCCGAAGATCGAGACCTTCCATTATTCATCATCTCTCAAATCAATGATACTCTCATTAAGAGAGTTATGATTAATAATTGTACTAGCATCAATATCACATCATCACACACTTTTAATCAACTCCAATTACCTAAGACTATCATTGCCAAATCACTGCAGATTGCGAGCCTTTAATGACACCGTCGATCCACATTGGGCACAATTATCTTACCAATAAAATTTAGTGTCAAAACCCTCCATGAACTCTTCTATCTAGTAGAGGGGGATTTAAATTTAATATATTGTTAGGCCGACCACGGATATGCATTATGTTTGTATCCCATCCACCCTCCATCGTTGTCTCAAATATGAACATGAAGGTAAAACCCTCATTGTTCTCACAAATCCAAATCCTTTCAAGGCATGTCATATGATGTACATGTAGACACCTAAAATTAGCATTGTTAATCCATGTGCTCGCATCTACTAACTCCCTCAACATTATCATATCATTATCATATTATCTATTAAACCATTATCCTAAGTCTTATTTATCTCGCATCATATTTACTCCCATAAATATAATTTTACATCTATAAAATCCTAATTTACTCCTCTTAAAACCACCCAAACCACTTAGAAACCAAAATAAAATAAATTCAAAACAAAATAAGTAATTTCTCAACCATCTCATAACCCCTTGCCCATATAACCTCTTTCCAAGCCCATCCTTTTGTCAAAACAACCTAAAACCGTGATTTGGGAAGTAGTTTTAACCTTTTCCAGATAAAACCCAGATCATTGGTGATCCTACCAATCATCGGTGATTCTCGGGTCGAAAGTGGCCCTATATAAAAGAATTTTGGGACTCCATTTGATGTTATCTTGTAACTAGGCATTGATTAAGGTTTCTCCATGTTGCTCGTTATTTGAGACTTCATAAAGCACATTTTATTTGTATTTTAGCCATGTCACAGAGTCATAGATCATCACAACACCATTCAAGGTATCAATAATCTCTTCTATAACCTTTAAATTTCATTCACATATCCAGAAGCAACTCAACAATACCATCTTCTAGTCTTCATTTATCAACTTATCAAAGTAAGTGCCTTCCTCTTTCTTTATTATCTAATTTACTCATCATTTACACGCCTTAATCAACTTTTTTCTTGTTTATTATCAGCCTATACATTTCCATAGTAATCATTAGTGATTCTCCTAATTGTCGTTGATTGGCCTCAATAGTCATAGAACAACCTCAATCATCGACAATTCCTATCTATCAGATCATTTAACCCCGAGATTTTCCTTTTGAAATCCGGATCCCAACATCTACTTACCACTTTGCATGCAATTGTTTGTCTAGTCATATCAAGATCATTTGAGCCATCTTTATAAGTTTTATCGGTGATCTCAATTAAATCTATCATCATGCTCATCTTTGTGAGTACACACTATCTACATCTTTTCTCCATTTGAGCCATTTTGTGATTCCTAGGTTTGTTGAAGAGTGTCTTTATAAGATGGTTGTATTTGAATCAATTGAAGCAAAGAGACTTGACATACATCAAAAGCCATGGTCTAAAAGATGAGAAAAGCCCTAGAACGAAGTTGGAGTCAATGGTCGGGTTCATCAAAATTATTAACTAAATTAAACTAAACTATGGGAATGTATAATAATAGTTAATCTAAATAGGAGACTAAATGTTGTATAAATGCACTAAAATAGTATGGAATAATTTTTAATAATTATACTAAGTGAAATAAAAACCCTAATATGCAAGGAAGTAAGGAGAAATGACTTAGTTGATTACAGAAGATTGTCGCAGAGTGTCGCAAGTATGACAGTAAAATCCAAAAGTAGGAATAGACACTTAGAAGTCTTGTGAAGGTAAGATATGGAGGATATTAGCGAGTAGACTGAGGTGCCCAAGAAGGTATTGGGGTTCCCTGGGGCATCTTGAGTGCATAGAATAGGCACGTTGGTCTCTGTAAAAGCTCAGAAACTAGTTTTCACAAGGTCGCAAGATAATTTAGAATATTCCCTGCATGTCGCACCTTTGGATTTTTCAAGTTCATATCGAATGTGATGAATGGTGGAAGGTTAAGTAATAACATGCAAGAGAGAAGGAAGTATCAAAACCCCGATAAAAAATAAAAGATGCGAGAATGAATGGGTTAAACTGACTTTAGTTGCCACAACAATGGGCTTACTAAACTAAGCAATGCACTACATTTCATATTCAAATGTAGTTCGGGTGTGTGTGTGCGAATGTCGTTCCCTAGGTGCTCTTGTTTCGATCGCACTTTGTGAAGTATCGAGAAATAATAATTATAGAAAAACATAATAACATGTGTGCATAGAATAGAATAGAATCCCTCCCCATATGTTGTTTGTTGATGTAGATCTTAGCCTTGATGCATTAAACTATGTGGATATAAATGATGCAATGGTTAACGACTCTAGATGGAGTGATAGTAGTAAGTGACGCTAGACCCTCATTATGGTCTCATAACTTAATATTTATAGGGTTCTCTTGTTCTAATTTTGTAATTAATCCTGACATGGTCAAATAGGAAAAGATAAGGATGAAAATAGCTAAAAAAGGCCCAAAAAGAGGTAGAAAAGTAGAAAATGGATCGGGGTGCCCTTGAAAGTGGGACTAGGGCACCTAAGACATGCCTGAGCACCCTAGTTTAGGCTAAAATGACAGGACAATGATGAAACAGCTGGGCATGTACCTGTAAATATGTGGGAATGATGAAATAAAAAGATAAAATAAGATGGCCAAAAGGTGGGATTAATTAGTATTTTCTTCACTTAAGAACCTTTTAAATAGTAGTATGAGACCGGGCTAAATAATGCCCAAAGTGCATGATTTTGTGACTACAGTATATTACACACTTTGGAGATTGTGTGTCCATCATTTTATTAGGAAAAATATAGTTACAATGTGGTTGATGGTTACAACCGAATATTAGTTAATGTGTAACTAATTAATTAACTAAATCCTTACATTTTAATACCCCTTTTAAGGCTTACCCTACATAAAGTAAAAATGAACATTTGAATAAAACTAGAACCAAACATAACTACATAATCTCTAGAGGATTTCACTTTCAAAACAATGCTTTGACTAGGTAGGGATCCATCAAGCTGCTTTGTGACCTTCGTAAAGGTATAGCTCCTGAGCTGAATTCCCAAGTTCTGAATTCCAACTCCCGAACTCTCAAATCACAAATCTTTGAAATTATTAGACAACCTTCCATGTTGAGCCATCCTCAAGCTCCATCAAGCTATCTCGTGACCCTTGTGAAGGTATAATTCCCAATATCCACAGTCTCCCAAACTATTTGAGTATCCATCCATACTGAGCTTCATCTACCTCGTATCCTCTCATGGATTCAAATTTTAAATCAACTTTATAATACGTATTTTCATTATCCTTTCTAACTTCAACATATTATGGGTCCTCAACCATGGCTATATTGTTTGCATTTGATATTCCTTTACCCTTGAGCACATCATCAGCTCGAACACGAAAAACCCATCATTGCATGAATTCTTTTCTTGTAATAATGTCATTCAATCTCCTATTTATCTTTATCTAAAATTCTTCAAAAGTTTCGGTCTTAAAATAAAATGCACTTTCTTATTGAGAATCACCTTCGTCATCTTTTATAGTTGTCTAAGTTTATTTAGCTAGAAGAGTTGCAATCATATCATCTAGAGATTGAGATTGAATTTGACTGAGGGTAAAAATTACATTGTTATATTTTGAAGATAAATTGTTTAATAGGATAGCTTTGGAAATCCTCTTCCTCTATCGCAGCTTTGACTTTTACGGTTTTTCTGATCAAGGACCTCAGATTGTTAATGTGGTTTGACATAAAAATTCCTCCATCCATTTTGAATCTATATAATTTAAGTTTTGGGCAAATTTTAGCATTAATTTCTTTTGCTCCAAATGATTTATTTAAAGCATCCCAAATTTCCTTAAATGATTTTTCTAGGTCTACATGATGGAGCTCAAAGTCACAAAGAGCAAGGCCAATAATAACTTTCAATCTATCATCTCTGCTATTCCAATCTAACAAATTAGATGGATTAGTGGGTGCTTTCTCTTTCCCATTTACTATGCCCTACAAATTTGTATTCATAAGTTACATTTGTATTTTCACTTTCCATGTTTGAAAATTTAGACCATACCACCTACTTTTTGTTGAAAGCTATCTTGTATCTTATTGAATTAATATATTATAAGATCTCTTTTCATAAAAAAAAAAATAGACCATAATATTTTTCTACTGGAATTTCCATTCAATAAAATAAAATAAATATGACTACTTAATTATCAAGAGGGGCAATGCAGTAGATCTGAATTGTGAAGAAGCAGTTTTACTCTTCAGAAAACTCTGTTCACATCGGAATATGACCTTGTCATTCCATGTTGTCGACCCTCCTGCTACGTCAATCTGGGTATACATTTTCTTCCCTGTATTGATCCATACAACGCCATAGGTTTGCATTTCTCCGAAAAAAGATCTTCTTCAGGTCTTGGGCTGAGATTATGTTAAGCTCCAACAATATGTTTTGATCCATTCCAGATAATGAAGTTAAAGAACGATTTACCTTCTGATATGGAACCGGTCTTCTTATATATACATCGCCAATGAGGCCCTTCCCTTTTGATAGTTTATCAGGATCCGCTGCTTATGTTTTTGCCAAAGTACTGCAGAAAAAGTAGTTTTCTCGATGTTTTGCCACACCATCTTCTATGCTCCGGATTCATAAGCCTTAAGAGTTCAAAAGAGCTCTCATTATTTGATGCCTCTTATCTGCAGACAATTTGAAAAGAGGGCATGGAAGATATCCTATTGTAAACAACACCTCTCCAGCTTGAAGCTTGCGCAAAGAGACCTCATTTTTTTGTACTGCTTGTGAAATATTTTAACTCCAACAGAGTTATATATTGAAAACAATAAGTCCGATGCTGTTTCAGGATTGGAGGGGTTTGGAACAATTGTTTTAGAGATAGGTCATCCGGAACAAATGTTCACACTCTATGTGTAGGAGGGCAATTTTAGACCTTGTTTTCTGAGGACAAGTTTTTGTTGGCAATGCCAACTATAGATTACTATGCAGAACCATCAACTAAATGCAATATTGAACAAGAGGCTACCGTTCTATTGAAGAAATATAATAATTAGCATCTGAAAAATGGAAAAACTGAGCAACACAGTTTACAAATTCCTTACTTGAAGATGCCTTCATCTTCTGAACGATGATACAAAATAGAACGCCTTAAATCCGCCTGAATAGAACGCCTTAAATCCACAATATCTTTATCTTTTTGTAGTTGCCACACATTTCTTCTATAGATGGGCCGAGATGAATTGTTCTATGCCCTAGCAGATAAAAATAATAATTTGAAATTTTTTTGTTGTGCCCTTGATTTAATATTAACCAAATACATTGTGCATGGTATTGCCTCATGACGCAATTGTATATTACATTCCCTTCGCTAAGAGTCGCAATTATCCTTTATGTCCTAGGATATTCAAAAATTTCAATGTTATTTATTCTCGTATGTCATATTTATGGAACAAATGATGACTTCATTGGTTGTGCCTTTAAAGTCGTCTAAGTTATCTTCAATGGCATTGTGTGCTTTAAATTTTCCCCTAAAATATTGGTGATTGTTTTGACCTATGGAAATGAAGGTCTAGGCCCTTTATTTTCACTCCAAACTAATCCCAAATATTTATGTTGGGTACTTTCACGACTATGTGCCATGATTGTGTCTCCAAAAATAAATTTGTGCCCTTGAACATTGGATTTTGACTACAATTGCAATGGCTTCAAAAGTATTTTGATGTCTTTCAAACTTTGTGCCCTAATAATACTTCAGTTGAATAAAACTTGTGGTTTTATGAAACTCACAATTTTGTAATCTTTGTCTTTCATGTTCTCAACCTCCTTGTGTCTCACTATGATACCAATGTTGGAATACATGAACAACGAAGAATAAAAAATAAGGTAAACTTCACAATTTGGAGATTGTGTATCTGTCATTTTATTATATAAAAATAGTTACGATGTGATTGATGGTTACAATTGAATATTAGTTAAGGTGTAACTAATTACTAATTAACTAAATCTTATATTCTAATACTTTTTTCTTAGTTATCATAACACTTTTCTATTATTATTTTTTCAGGGGAGAAGTTAGAACCTTCAATAATTTCAATGTCATGTGCATAACCAAGGACTTGTCAAACATTCTAATATCTTTTAAGCACAATCCTCTTTTTCTTTTTGTTTTGTTATAGCCATTGGTTTTAGTATGTTCTAGATATTTGTATGGCCTATGTCATGCATACTTTTGCATTTGAAACACTTACCCAATAATTCACTTCCTATAAATCAAATTTGTTCAAGGCTGAATGGGAATGGCCACGTCATGTGCTTGTTAATAAAGTAAAGAGGGTTGGGAGGGGCCACCCCACCCCAACCCCCAACCCCAACCCCAACCCACATATTATAATTTCGGGTGGGGTGGGTTCGGTTATTTTTATTTTAAAATCTGCATATAGATAATCGGTCGCGACCATAGTTAAAATTACGTTGTGTATAAAATTATTGCGGCCAAATCCTTTTTATATATATATATATATATATATATATATATATATATATATAAGCCCCAACACAATACAAGGCGATCGTCATTTATTTTAAAACCTGCACATAGATAATCAGTCGTGGCCATAGTTAAAATTGTGTTGTGTATAAAATTATTACAGCCAACCCCTTTAGATAATACTATATATATACTCAAAACCTTCATCTATGTGTATATATCATTTTAAACCAAAAATATAATGGGAAAAATGCCCATACCCAAATAGGGTAAATTTAAAAAAAAAACACAAATAACAAATAATAATCTTGGCAAACCCTAAGAAAGGGATGAAAATGAAAATAAGAAACCAAAAATGTGTGTATATCCTTCCAAACCAAGCAAATCCTTCACAAATCTTCCATGGCCTCTATGCTCCCAAAACCTGCAAAACAAAATGGAGCAAATGAATGAGTTTAGGGTAAAAAAAGAATAAGAAGACCTCATAAGGATTTTTAGGGTATTTCTAATCCAAGGGCCCAAAATGACTTAATCTAATGGATGAGATTTCACCCTACAATTTTAAGTGATGTGATTTTTATGGGAATGGAAAATTAATTAAAAGGTATGGGTAATGGGTTGAATGGGGCCACTTAATGGTTAGGGTAAGTTGAGACCTTAGCCTTAGGTTATTAAGTAAATAAATGACATTAGAATTATAAGGATAAATTAATTAATTGTGAAAGGGGTAACATAGATAATGTTTTACAAGGGTTAATTATTGGAATTTAAAATGTATAGTTAGATGACCTCATGTGGGGCTTTGTTATTAAGTTGTTATGTGAAGTAAGAACTAAGCCAACTTAGGAAATATTGACCCAAATGATATTTTTAAACAAGGTGAATTAACGGAAACCCTAGAAGAGGTTTTAGACCGAAATGGTTGGAATGAGTAATAATAATTAATTGTTAATTTAATTACGACAACCTTATGAATATGTGGACTTTATTAATTGTGAAATATTTAAACCTAGTTGGTGGTTATCTTGTTGCAAACCCTTTAAACAAAAAAAAATATTCCGTAATTTTCCTAATTAATTATTGAGTTTTGTCTTGGGTTTTGTG
Source organism: Taxus wallichiana var. yunnanensis (assembly GCA_018340775.1). NCBI lineage: Eukaryota > Viridiplantae > Streptophyta > Pinopsida > Cupressales > Taxaceae > Taxus > Taxus wallichiana. The sequence goes on from CM031239.1 coordinate 1,047,607,080, forward strand.
TGTCGATAATGTAGGCATTACACGTCCTCTTCCTCCTACCTATGGTATTCTTCCTCTAAAATAGTAACTTTCTCTTGTATTATTCTTCCCTCGAGAAATACTAGTTTCTCATTCATGAATCTACTACTTACTTCTACCACCTTCTTGTCATATACCTATGAAATTTTTTCTTCTTCCTCTAGATTGTTTTGTATGCTACCTTCCGAACTCATCCTATACTTTAAGGGTTGATTGATAATCTTCTTTTATTTTCATCGGGTTTAATAAGATGAGATCATCTTGAATGTTGAATCTTATACCATTAAAAAACCTAGCCACCTTCTCTACATCTTCTTCTATATGACCAACCCTGATTGAGAGCTAGTAGAATTCTTTTGTATAATCCTAGTTTATTCCAATGAGGTTTCTTTGGATAGGTTTTTAGAGTCTAAAATTTGATTGTATTGTCATAGGACTAAGTAATGATAGTTTTAAGCATTTAACTCTCCCAAACTTACAAAGAGATTTTAGTATTTTCTTCTCATCTTACCGATAGTGATCAAGGTGATAATTATCAACATTTAATGTTTCCATTTCACTATTGTTTGAAAATTAATTATGACCCTAAATTAGGGCTTAAAATAGGAGTTTCATTACTTTGGAATGTACAAAGATAAAGGTTTTGATGAAATAGTTCTTTCACACTATTGAAATAGACTCTAAGAACCTTTATACTTACTAGTATAGACTATCAAACTCCTCCTTATCATGCTCATAGGCATATGTGTCATGAAAACATAAGAGGAAACTACATATTTGACCAAGAAGGTAAATGTTTTTAATAGGAAGTGATATTATTTTAGATTCTTCACACATGTGTATGGTTTATACCAAACTCTATTACACATCTAGTGACACAAAAACTCCATTAGATGATATGAAAACGTGTGTGTGTATACCAAAGAAAACATATAATACATTATAGTCTTGTATTCACATGAAGATTACAAAGTTTCTTAAATTTGAGAGTATGACACTAAACAAGGAAAGGTTATAAGGTGAAATAAACTTGTCCTTTTTCTATTAATCTTATATACCCTCTTACAATTCATCAAAATTTCATTAATATAGAATAAATTACAATCCAATTCTCTATGACTTTAAAATACTTATATCATCATATTTTTTTTTGAAATCAATGTTCTAGGATTTCAAACAATTCTTCTCTAGCAATAAAACTCTCTTCCATTTTATATTCATCCTTTTTGATCAAATGAATGATATCTTTCTCCTCACTTTTCATCAAATTTTTTTAAGAAAGATAGTCATCCTTAGTTACATTTACTCAAGGTGGTTAAAGAAGAGGCTCTTCTTGAGTTGGAATGTACAAAAGGATATTTAAGGTGATAAATATATCTCTACACATGTCACTAGGTATCTCATGAAGGATCGTGAGGAAAAAAAAGAAATTAGACCTAAGAAGGCATCTAAAACTACATCCACATTTCAAAATTTTAAATTCCTAATTTTCGGGAAAAGTCATTTTGAATGGTTGGATAGGCTAGAACACGATAGAATGACATGAACACATGTTTTATTTACCAAAATTAGGTCCAAGACCTAAGAAATCCAAATTTATGTCTATCTACATATGTGATGCCCCTACATCACATCCATGTGAATCACATTGCACATCACTTTATCTTCATATGTACCAAACTTGATGTGCATTCTACATTTTTAATTCATAATAAATTGATTCCCCTCAATACGGGGTCAATTGCACAAAATATCTTTACACTAATGTTCTCAACCATATCATTAGAAACACTATTATTGATTCTACCTCTATTAATAATGATCTTACATCATTATCCTCCCGATTTGAAAATGATTATGAATAGGTTCTTTCTTTACAAGGGTAGATTATCTTCATTTATGGGTTTTAATAATACCCTCTTTATAATGATAACTACTCCACATTTTGGTTCTTCTATGTTGGTTTTAGACACGTGGATTTCTACATTTTTGTTCTAAGGAACATGATTTATGGCATCTTTTTACTTCCATCATTTATTTTCACTTGTTGTGGAAATTCGAATGTGTGATTTATAGTCTCTCCGCCATGAAAAGCGTGTTGTAAAAATCCTCTGGGATATACCTCCATCTTTCTATGTATAACATTTTTTTGCAAGCTAATTATTTTCCCCTCATGTACATATCTCTTTATATAACTATGCAAGTGTTCACCCTTGTAGAAAGAACACTCCCTTTCCCATTGGGTTGTTTTTTGTTTAGAATAAACTCCTCCATGATTTCAATGTAATATGGCTTCGGGTCTATATATATTTTCCTATTTATATACTAATTTCATCTTGAACAGAATCCATAGTCCATTAACATAGGTTCGAATCTAATTTCTATGTGTCATCTTCTATATGTGGAGCTTTGATGTTGATTTGGAAGAACTCCTTATTGTAATTTTTCACACTTAATTCCTTTTAATGTAAGCTATGTAATTCCTTAAATAAATTGGACAGATGATCTAAAACCATAAACTTAGCGTTCAAATATGTCACATTCAATCCCACTTATTGAAAAAATTTCCCCCTTTGAAAAATCTCAATCTACACATGATCCCACTAAAAAGATACATGTCCCTTCTACTTGGCACTCACAAACATCACCTTCTCATTATCTTTTACACCTTCATACTCACAGTATTTTTTGTTTTTATGATTTCTTTATAAGATTTTCTAGACCTAGATTTCTAAATTAGCGTGGAAATTTTATTTTTCGATTTCTTCCAATCCTCATGATTGTGAAAAGAATCAATATATTCATTTTCTACATGATCTTCCTCAGCTTCTTTATATTTAAATGCTCTCATTTCACTTTCATCATCACTTGCATCTTCATTAATGGAAATTCCTCTACATTATATTATTTCATAATATCTAAATTGGCTTATATTCCTCTCGATCAGATCGGGAAAATCTACAAGTCATGGTGATTTACTTTCTTGATAAGAATACTTTACTCGAGTTTCGATTCTTCTTTCCTCACAAACTATGAACAAAAAAATTGAGCTACACATTTTACCCAAAAAATTGTTGGAATGCGTCTACAACTACTTTTAACCCACACCCATAGTATGGAAAGAAGAAAATCTTAAGATCACTTAAACAAAACAAATTTGATTTTACACCAATCTATTTAGCATAAATGTGAAATACTTTATCTCATACTAAAATTGATGTATTATGGTCAAGGTTCCCAATGATATAATTCCTTACAAATAACCATTATCATAGTTATATCAAAACAAAGAAATATCTCAAGAAGATATCATAACAACAAGAATGAAATATTATTTTTTTAATTTTAGGAAATATTATAGACACAAAAACATAACATTACATTCTCGATGGCATTCTTAGAACAAAACTTTTTGATAATATTTTTGGAGACTCCAATGTTAAACCTATCCTAAGATTGTAGACTTTTTGAATATTTTACAAATCTAAACTAAATTAAATTTTACAATCTTACAAAAGACACCTTCCTAAACTAGAGGATAGATAACTTCATTTGATGCTCATAACTCACTTATGCTTATAGATTTCTTAGGAATTATAGTGGAGAGAAAAAAAAAATGATTTTGGAAGTGAACATCCCCTATATAATATTCTTGTACAAACATCTTGTTCTTTGTTATTCTACTTAAAAACCTTCCACTTTTTTTTTGACTAGACTCAATTATATCACTTTTCTTTTTTCATTTTGCATGAAATAGGATCAATAACCACATGTACTTCCTTTCAAATTTATCAACATTGACAAGATATCCTATTAGTCATATAACTCATCATTATAGTATAGAGGAGTGGTCTCAAAAAAACTTTACATCACTTCTTCATATGAGAATGGTTACTAGATATGGTTTCATTACATAAGATAACCATCAACATCTTAAGTCGAGTATTGACATTCTGCGTATTATTTTCACATTATTTCATCGCAAAGTGTACATGGATACTACACAAGGCATGTGCTACTTGAATATCAATTTTATTTTTCTATTACTTGGGGATTCACATGTAAAACTTACATGGCTTTATAAAATATGCGGTTGGAATGTTCACTATGTTCTACAATAGTATGGAAAACTATTTGTGTGTTCTATAATAAATTGTTAAGGAATCAATTTTTATTTGCAACATGTGTAGGAGTGGTGTCACATAACAATTTTTTTTACTAAATTTAAAAGAAATTGTGTCATGTATGATAGATTTTTGCTAGCTTGGCTCATAACTAAATTTGAAAGTCGTGAAAGTTGACCTAAAGTCCGAGGATGGGATATGTATATTTCATGAAGGTTTTTGAAGAGTAAAAGTTGAGTAACAAGTGTGAACTAGTGGTTATGGAGTACTAAACTAAGTGAGATGTATGTAAGAATAAGTCAATCAACAATGTAGATGGGAAGGATCTGGGACGAATGCCAAACTACTATTGTCAAACTGTGTTATTGATCCAAATTTAGGGTACTACGATAAACTAAAGTTTTTCATACAATTTTGATAGCTTGTTCATGCCACCGTTCATTTTCCTTGATAATACATTAGACAAACATATGCTTTCTTACACAGAGAGTAAACTCCAATAGGAGGAGTTAAAAAAAAATCCATCTATGGAAAATAAAATTAATAACATTTTACATGTACAAAAACAAATATTTAATTACGCATAAACAAAAAAATATCTTCCACTATGTATCCATTACATTGCATTGTCAATGGCCATACCAATTGTCATGCATCGAATCCATACTGAGGCAATAGTGAAATATAGAGAAACCAATTGTATTCATCTCCAAAAGTGAATGTAGATCTTCAATCAAGTACGAAAAGATGCCTCAAACTAGTAGGCATTCCCATTGGCATAACAAAACTTGTTCCCCTCTTTTCATATATAAGTTCATAAAAAAATGAATCCATTCAAATGCAACTAAATAAATTGCTTGCTACCCAAATCCATTTAAATGGATCTAAATTAATACCTTGGAATCATAATAAATCTAGTTAAATGCATATAAGTTAATCTCTCGCTACTTTAATAAATGCATTGAATTGCATCTTGAAATTAGTATTAAATATTTCATCTTACAAATTATGAGTTGTTGACAAGTGAAAATCACAATTCTTGGGATAATATAAATTGTCCTTATACTAATATAATAGTTCGTTAGTAGTTGGGTAAAAATTTCTTATACAAGTGCATCTTAAAATCACTTCTATAAATCTAAAACAAGCATTCATTCATATATACCTTCTAACTATCGGATATGTGTTTTTCCTCCTATGTGTAGATAGAAAACATAGGTGACATCTTCCACTTCATAAGCCCTAACTCACATAGTTATGTAAAATAGTGCTTCCTCTAAAATTCATTGGAAGGAATTCTATGCTTAGTTTACATTGATTTCTTTCACGTTTCATGGTGTGGTTAGCTAGGGTTTGTAAGGTATAATAAATATCAAACTTGTTTCATACATTATCTCATGGAATTGAGGCATGTTATTTGTAGAGTAGAACCAATATAAAGTGTAGGTAAAATTTCAAGTGCATAGAGTTGATGCAAGACAATTTCATCGGAGTGGGCACGAATTTGGTGACTATAATCATCCCCTCACTAAAATTGTCTCACATACATTTCACGATCACTAAATTTATCAAGATTTTTGTTCCTATGCACTTCAAGTCTTCTATCTGTCAATTCAATTGCTCTTCTAAGATAGATTTTTGCACACACTCTTATACACTCTTCCCTTTTCAATATCAATCAATTTCCCCCTTAAATTAGATTTACAATTTAGTATATCTCATTACTATAAGCTGTTGATTCTAAAATTCACTAAAATTTATATTTTTTAAGTCTTCAAATCTAAAATATTCAATACACTCATACATTGTCTTTATGAAAGTGCAAAAATAATTGTTATAATTAATAAAATATTGACAAACAAATTATGATCCATCAAAATAAACAAAACCGACAATAAATAAATAAATGTATATAAGACAACATAATTTACTCGTACAAACAGATTTTCTAACTAAACTTAATCTTCTAAATAAAAATAAACAAATCTTCTAAATAAAAAACTCGTACACATAATTTTAACATTAAGTGTATGTAAGACAACATAAAATTATATAAGACAATATATGCAAATTTACATTTTCTAAAATGCAGTTAGTTTTATAATTACGTATCAATACTCTCTCTCCTTATATTATTAGAATGCGCTTTATATATAAGACATAAATGTTTCTATATTTTAATAAATAAAATAAAAATCTATAATTAGACACATTTGAAAATCTATAATTAGCATGCTTCTATGATGTGTTTCACAGTTGGGACGAAGCGAGATTATATATAAGAAGACTGGTTCCATACCAGAAGGTAAATCGTTCTTTAACTTCATTTTCTGGAATGGATCAAAACATATTGTTGGAGCTTAACATAATCTCAGCCCAAGACCTGAAGAAGATGACTCTGTTCGGAGAAATGCAAACCTATGGCGTTGTATGGATCAATACAGGAAGAAAATGTATACCCAGATTGACGTAGCAGGAGGGTCGAACCCCACATGGAATGACAAGGTGATATTCCGATGTGAACAGAGTTTTCTGAAGAGTAAAACTGCTTCTGTCACAATTCAGATCTACTGCATTGCCCCTCTTAAAAACAGGCTTGTGGGCACTGCGAGAGTAATGCTGTATAACCTGGTGAGGGGCTATGGAGGAGATGAGACGAGGGGCATGTGGATGGACTCTTGTGCTGTGCAAGTCAGGCTCCCTTCAGGCCGTCCACAGGGTATTCTCAACCTCGGCACCGTTGTTCTTCATGGAGACCAGTACCACCCGCTTCATGGATTGAGCTCCCTCCATCAAGGAGCTCTGGACTATGTGGAACTCATGGGCGGACCCTCCCAGCCTAGCCATCGTTCCTTTCCAGGAAACTTCAAGTTGTTTTTCAGGAAGCCTAAGGCTAAGAACAGTGCTGTTGATGATGAACAGGGGATTTTGTACATACCACGCCAAGATTTGAACAGGGGACCTGAAGAAGATTACTCTGTTTTGAAGAGAAGGAATAAGATGAACAAACTTGCATTGGATGCGGCTGCAAGAAGATGAAGAAGAAGATGAAGATAGAGGACGATTTAAGGGATCTAAGGTCTGGTGGGCTGTGTTTAGTATTCTGAATTTCTAGTTGATAATTGTATATACTCTAGAGTTCGGAAGTAAGTGACACACTGCTTCTCTGATTCAAATCACATATGTTTAAGCATTGTGGATTTGAAATGTAAAATAATCTCTGTAATATAAAATAGTGTGGTGACAGATTTATAAATGTTTACTCTGTTATGTGATTAATAATGGTGTTGTAGATGACATGGTATTGTAATATTATTTTTAATAGGTTATTTTTATTCTAGTTATTTATTTCACTTCAAATAACAATAAATATTTATTAACAGCTTTTATTCTTCTGAATGAAATTTATCTTTACAGAAAATGATCTCTGAATGTTGAAGATTAACAGTTGTACACTAATAAAATGACTCAGATGTGATAGTCTAAAATAATTTTTCATTAACAAGTGATTAAATTTACACTAGTTACTTATACTACTATACATAATAATAAGTTAGCAATGTTGCAGTGATGGATTTGACAGGATAAAAAGTTAGAAAAGTAATCCTGCTAACTATGTTTATGATACAATGATGGATTTAACAGGATAAAATGCATCTCTTATAATGGACGACCTTCACAATGGGATTCAATAGTTGATCTTGCTTTTTTGACCATTTTCACGGCATTTTTGCATCCATGGTAATAATTCTTTATGAATGAAATAATTCTTACTTCTACATACATACTACATTTTATTGTCAACCATGTAAAAATAGTTGGCTTCCTCTTCTCATTTATCTATGTAAACAATGAAAGAGAGTAAACAAATACTAAAATATAAATGCAGGTTATTCAGAATTTGAATTTTAGCATAATAAATTTATCTTCCATATGAATGATGTGTAGATACCAATGTAAAATTGAAATGTACTCTGATAGAGATAGTGAAAGAAGAAGGATGAAGGATAGACAAAAGGGTGGAATTAGAGATGATAGACATTGAGAAATATAAATCTTGTGATGTTAGTTATTTATAGATAAGATTTAACAGACTATTGCTAATTTATATTGCTTACAAAGTTTATATTGATTAGTGATAGATGGCTTCAATATAGTTGCAACACTATGTTAGATTTGAAATATATATTTTTGGTGATAAAAGGCTCGAAACTAAATACCTTTATCCAAAATATTACCAAAAAAAAAAAAAAAATCAACTTTTTTAAGAAAGAAGAAAACCATCTTATGATGATCACATGGATGTCAAATAAAATGTTGGCATTTACGCGTTAGCATGATATTATAGTCCACCACCTCCCTCATATAGAAAGTTTTAAAAATACAACTCATCTAGAAAAAATTTTTTACCAAAAACTAAACGTTAAATTAAAATTAAATACAAATATTACAATCTAAATTCAAAAAATGTGGCAATAATGTCTAATTTAAACCAATAATAAAAAAGTACACATACATCCTAAAATCATACAACTTAACCCATGGGTGTGGTATTGGATTGTAATGTCTTTGAATATGTTTACTTCTAATTCCATATTTAAATTTGATGTCCACTTGAATGTTACTACACATATTTTCTTTTTTTCTCGAGATAAGTCTACATTAACATGATAGCATCTTGACCATGCTCTTTGGCTCCATTCATGGGAAGATTGGTGGAAAGAGTTTTAATATCTATTGAAGTGATGGTGCTTTAATAGACTTTGATACCATCATGTACACAAGAGGTATGCCATAAAATTGAAACTCAATTTTTTTTTTTTTCCATTAATTGATCTTATATTACTAAATATATATTGAATATATGTATGACAAAATGTTAATTGATATCAATCTCAAAAAAATTATATTGCATTTTTTGTATAAGATATTTTTAAGTAATTACATTTCCTTCTAACGGGATCGATCTTGTCCCCGAAAAATTGGTACAACAAAATCATTCCCTTGATACTACTTTCCATTACGTTTTCGGCCTTTGTAGATGTCCTTGCAGCCAAAACCATGGGAACCCTAAAGTGTGTCTTCTTCTTTGGTAAGGGTGGCGGGTAGGACGTATGCCCACAAATCAATTTCGTTATCAAACACAATGTCTTTGTATAACAATTTATTTTTCTCATAAATCGAAGATACAAGTATCTCGATTATATGCTATCATAGGGTTATATCACGATTAAATACTATGAGCAGGATCTTAATTTTGATGTGATTTTCAAGTGAGATTTTTTTTTTTAATTTGGAAGGAGGATTTTGTTTTCTCGAATTAAATAGTTGATAAACAATCTATAAGGGAATAATGTGCAAGACAATGAAGTGGCTCTAGAAGTGGTCCATCTCTTTGGACTTTATTGCACCATTGAGGTAGCATAGTGTAGATTGTGGCATGTGTTCCGCCAACCTCACCATTAAAGGATAAAACTCTTATGGGGGATATTTTCATAGTCTTCTTTGCTAAGGCCTCACACTCATGTTAGTTAATCAACACTTCACATATGTATTTTTCCATCATAAGTGCAAAAAATATCCAATTATTTCCAAAACAAGTTCTTACCTGTGGTGTTAGTCATTTTCCTTTCATAGGTCTTGTATAAATGATCAACACAACAATGCCCCTAGCGTGACAAAGTGTTGGATAGTGAAGAAAATAAAGCAAACATAGGATGAGAGTTCTTCCATTACGATGATGATGATAATGTTGGGTGGGACTTCAGCGTGAAAGTTTGAAATTCTTCTTTTCATTCGCTTACTTATTTTTATATCATATTTAATTAATCGTATAATAGTACGAGATATTCTAAATATATGTATGGGAAATGCATTGATTGATACTAATCTTAAAGCTCTTAGCTTGGATATTTAATATAATATTTTTATTAGCAACTCCATGCAATTATCCCAAAACATCCCACTAACTAGTGACAAATAATATCAATCTAGTTGCATCAATAAGTACGACTAGGAAAAAATCATTATGGGATTAAAAGGGGATCCATACTCCTTTGTATGGTCAAAATATTATGAATTTTGAATTTAACTTCTCAAAGTGTAGATAAACCTTCTAAATGATAGTCAAATAGAAGAAAAATTAAGGTTAAAATAAAGCGGCCCGATTTTAATCAAGTAAATGTCAATTTTAAGTTAATCATTATTACATCGAGAATTGTTGTATACTAACGTGCACGATGGCTAGAAACCATTGTTTTTTTTGTGACATTTCTAGCACATATGTTTCCCTGTTGCCTCTTATTTTTGTCATATTTTCCTATTTGTTTGACTTATTTCAGTTGAGAAAAGCTAGTGTGGAAGTTTTTCACCCTATGTACTACCGCCACTTTGCTTATTACCAACCACCCGGTTTGGTGTTTTGGTGTGGACTTACATTTACAAGTTAATTGACACGAGACTACCGCCCAACGGACATACAAACCCACACAAAATACAATGGCATTCTCATAAAGCATTATTTTTCTCCTTCAAAAGTAATGAACAGGGTTCCAATCAAAATAATTCACGTTTTGCTGACCATACGCCAAACATGTGCCAAAATAAGACATTTTGAACATGGTGTCCTATCATGTTATACGAAACCATTCGATTTCAAAATTTTCCCTCACAAATATAAGTTTCATTCCACTTCTATGTAAACAAAGTTTCGTATTTGGGATGATTCAATAATGTGTGAGGGAGGAAAACAAATGGTGTAAACAATGATATTAATTTCCCATGCATTGCAATGTGGAGTGGAATTTTAACACTTCACATGGAAATGGTTATATTTGTCTCACAAATGAATAGAGATGGTATTTTAAAGGAGGTTGTTCAAGTTCAACTATTGCACACCTACATGCAAAATAAATCCCTTTCAGAGGGTATGCTTGTACATTCCAACATCGGTGAAAATTATAGGATTTTTAAATTTCCTACAAAGACTCTTATATAGAGTACACTTATAAAGATGTATGGCACATGTGGAGGTTTTCTAGATGCTTGAAAAGAATTTGAAAAAATGACTAACCCACACACTGTTCATGGGATAAATAATACCAAGTTATAGAAGACACGGGCTTCCTCAAGACATTGATACTACTTTACCAAATGCAATGAACATAAGTCCAACTCAATCACTTTACCCTTGCCATCATTTTTTAGGCTTGTGCTAAAATGAAACCATTCGAACAAGGTATGCAAATTTATTTTAAAATATGATTTTCTTTTCTCGGATATTGCATTACAAATTCCATACGCCAAACATATGCCAAAATAAGACATTTTTAACATGGTGTCCTATCGTGTTATGCGAAACCATTCGATTTCAAAATATTCCCTCACAAATATAAGTTTCATTCCAATTTTATGTAAACAAAATTTCGTATTTGGGAAGATTCAATAATGTGTGAGGGAGGAAAACAAATGGTGTAAACAATGATATTAATTTCCCATGCATTGCAATGTGGACTGGGATTTTAACACTTCACATGGAAATGGTTATAGTTGTCTCATAAATGAATAGAGATCATATTTTAAAGGAGGTACTTCAAGTTCAACTATTGCACACCTACATGCAAAATAAATCCCTTCGAGAGGGTATGCTTGTACATTCCCACATCATCGAAAATTATAGGATTTTTAAATTTCCTACAAAGACTCTTATATAGAGTACACTTATAAAGATGTATGACACATGTGGAGGTTTTACGGATGCTTGAAAAGAGTTTGAAAAATGACTAACCCACACGCTTTGTTCATGGGATAAATAATACCAAGTTATAAAAGACACGGGCTTCCTCAATGAGACATTGACACTACTTTACCAAATGCAATGAACATAAGTCCAACTTAATCATTTTACCCTTACCATTATTTTTTGCTTGTGCTAAAATGAAACCATTCGAACAAGGTATGCAAATTTATTTTAAAATATGATTTTTTTCTCGGATATTGCATTACAAATTCCCTAATAGATCATTCAAGTAGGTGTGGCAAAATTTTGAAAAAATACATCATTTAAATGCATGATGATTATAGGGTATGCAAAAAATGGTATTTTGACATGCCTCAAAGGATATTAAAATAAACGGATTGATGAAATGTGCTCTCAAGAATGTGTTTATTGTAGCATATGTACATATTTATTATAGCATGTATTGATTGGGGTTCTTCATGAGCTTTAGGTTTTCGTGGGAAGTGCCACAACCAAAATGTGGTGTCATGGAATTTCATCATTGAGAGATACGTAAAAATGAGGTTATAAATATTTAAATCACACGAGTGATTCTTTTTGCATTAATGGCTACAATGGATCATTAAATGTTGTGTCTTGATTTTGCGGTGGAAATGAGGGTTTTGTGTGTGCGTGTTTTTGAGTGGACAAAGAGACTAACATGGCTTGTGAATACTATTTGATGCCCAAGGGTCTTTCATCGCCTCTTCATAGTACGATCATTGTTTGTATGGAACATGTTTTAGGGCGTCAAGATAATGGATTCAACATTGAAATCATGTATGCCCTAACGTTTTTGTAAGATTTTTAAGTTTTTCGATATGTTTTACTTATCTTTAAAACAATTATAAATATTCAAGACTATCTTATCTCTAGATTAGTGGAGTTTGCGAAGGAAGAAAATCTATAAAGGTTTGGTATAACGTGGAAATTTAAACACCCCACATACTTATTATCGAAGTTCTGACTCACTTAAGATGTGAAATCAAGGTATCATATATGGTTATATCTATGGATAATGCATTTTAGAAATTCTACAATTTTGATATAAATCCACCACCAAAATATTTAGATCTCCTTTTCATATGTAATAGTTTCGAGTTCTACTGATTGCATTACTAGGGTAGCGCGGACACCACCATGGTGGCCTTGGCTAGAAACATGTTGTCATGCTTACCTTTTACACCACTACAAAAAAAAAAAAATTGAATTTTATGGAGAGTAAAATAAAATTATTTTTATAATTTCCTCAAATTCGATGGCCTCTTTATTTTTAAAACTTATAAAATTTAAATATAATTTCAAAGAAAACAATTGTACATGTCTTCCTTTTCATTTGCATTGTAATGTCCCCTTTCCAACCTCGAAACTGATTTGGGATTGTTTTCCATTCCCTTTCCATGACAACAAAGTGGAATGAGCTAGGGAAGGAGTTGAACTCTCATTGCATATTTCTTTTTTATTTTTAATATTTCATTTTAGTGTTTTTCTTCTTTTTAACATGTCGATTGGCTTGGTGATGTTCAAAATCCAAATAAAATATTAAATTCATTGTAAAGTATGTCAATCATGCATGTTTGAAGTTTGGCGCCCGAAGTTGAGGTATTTAAGGAGTGTTATATGGCTTCATTTGCATACATCTACTTTTATCAAATTTATTCTAAAGTGATCTTTGGGCTGGTAGCTCTTAGTTCTCTCACTTTTCCGTGAAAATCCAATTGTGTGGTTCTTTCATAGAAGCATGGAAACCCTTCTTGTGGTTGGTTGATGGACGGAAACCCATCATACTTGGTTGAAGTGAAGACATAAGTGCATATTTGGGCATTGAAAAGCAAAGGAATTCATCTACAATCATTTACATGCATTGATAAGTCTCTCCTAGTTGGAGTGACTTGTGTTGGGATGTCATTTGGTGCCTTTTATGGCACAAAACTTTTATTTTCTTTCATGTTTAGATTGTCCATCATTTATAAGGTGGAAACATCTACCTTTTGTGGAGTTTGGGGTTTGAAACCCTTAATGCATGATTTTATTTGAGCTATACTTTTGTTATGAATAAGTAATTTCTAGCTAAGCATTAGCTTGTTTTTGTGTTGGAAATAGTTTTAAAACATTCCTAAAGGATTTGTAAAATTGTGGATTCAAAGGTGTTTGGTGATTTTTGGGTGAAATATTGTGTTTTTCATATTGTTGTTATAAAAATCTTATCACTTTGCTTCATACTTTTGGTTTTAATTTTAAGTTTTCCAGTCCAAAGATTAGAAGAAATATTATTGGTGTTTGTGTCATTTCTTTTTTTTCAGTTTCAGTCCTAAAAGGGATAGTATAGTAGTATCATATCTTTAGATTTCCCATCGTAGGGATTTGAAGATAAAAATGGTGGATATAATTTTCGGTGATGTTAGGCTTGAAAGGCTTTCCCTATGGCAAGAGAGATTGACCAACACAATGGCTTTGAATAATCCATACCATTCAAGGCCCCAATAGTGGAAGGATATCTTCAAAATAATTCATAAATTCTCAGTAATCCAAAGGAATAAACATCAATACATGACATGAAGTGTATAGATATCTTCCAAAGAATATTTGTGATGCCCTACCTTTTGTAGGTTTCGTGAAGTTGGAGATAGAAAGATTTGGAATTAGAACAGGGTTAAAACCCAAAGAAAAAGGAAGGGGTCAACCCTTCTAGGGACCCCACACTCGGGAGTGTGGATGTGGTGCATAAATAAGGACTTGAAGGTAAAGGGTTCTCAAGCCCTCAAGAAAAGTTTTTCAACTTCAACATGATCACTCACATAATGTGAAAAAATCATATCTACATTTTAAAAGAGATGGAGTTGTGAAGAATGAAGATTCATCCCTTAATTCCATTATTGTTCTGGAGAATCAACATGATGAGATAATTATTAATCATTGTTGTAGACATCACGTTTTTTTCACCCACTACACCCCATACATGCACATTAAATCACCTCGTATAATCATTTTTACCCCGTAAATCTTATTTAACTCCCTAACCACACCTAACCTCACCCCTAATCATTTACCCTCGTCCCCATACCCGAAACTTCTGCTTTGGAAGTAGTTGAAACAAATTCCAAATAGGATTTTCCACATTTCGGATTATCAATGACTCTAAAAATCACCAGCGATTTTAAATAGTATCTTAGACTCTTATTTGGGATCTTCGATATTTTCATTTGCTATCAAAACTTTGTCAATCCAATGATCTTGAAGCCGTGCACCGTAACAAATCCCTACCGCTCAAAGAATCCATGCCACATCACTTTATGCATCCACATGTCTTTAAGACCCTCTTTGCATTGTCGAGACAATCAAAATTCATCATCACAAGCCCAATGAGTTCCTGTATGCATTTTATAGCTTTTCGCATCAAAGGTAACTTCATATTTGTCTATTCTTATTTATTTTCTATTTACGCATCAAAACAAGGACAAAGCAAGGGTTTCAGACTCTTTTCTTAATAAGTTTATCATTTTGTCAAATAATTAACATTTTCTGAGGATCACCAGATTCCTTCAATTGCAGTGATTATCCTAAATAGCCTTCGATTTCTTGTGAATGGCTTGTGAGTCTTGTCAACCTAGTTACTTTTACTAGTCATTGCATTTAATCTTATTTTATCTATCAATTTGTACTTAATGTATATGTTTTTAAGATGGGTCTCCTATAGATGACTATTTTAGGTCATTCCCATCTAATCAAAAGCATTTACTATCTCATCAATCATCCAACAATGATTCATGTGGGAGTAGTTCGACATCTTCCACATGCTAACTTTAATGACATAGCCTTCGCACCGAATAGGGAAGACATTAAGGAGCAATTCGAGTTCTGGACAAGATACGACATGCAACTAAAGAATATTGGTACAATTACTTTGAATAACTCTAAATCATTGCCACCTTAGCTTAGGCTTCTTACGAATTTGAATAAGATCTTCCTATTCATCTTGATGTCTAACTTCCTTTTCTTGTATCGATTATATTTTGATGATCTATCTTACTATCTTTATCAAAGCAACTTAAATGTATAAAAATGATTTGACATCCTTTAAGAAAGTCCCCTTGGATTCCTAGAATGAGCCTTTCTCGAGTAGTTCGTTGTCATATTTATCTAATATCTTTGTTTAGTTATCTTTTCTTGCAGTCTCTTCACTCAAAGTAAGGAAGAGTGCTTTTCCACTATCCACTTCCTATCATCCCGACATTGTGATTTTCAAAGTGCAGGTATCGATAAACCATATTATTTTTGAGTTTTAGGTACTTTCAACATTTGATAGCATTAACCAAAAACTACATAATACATTCCTAGCATGTCGGGAGGGACAATTCCCTTTCTTTTCTTTAATTGGTATTTTTAGTCATTTTTGGTTCTCTACTCGTAATCACCAATTATTATAGTCAATTCTTTGGTGATTTTGGTGAATTTTCCATGATTTATTTAATCGCCGATAATATCTGTAGATTATTCTTTATTACTCGGTCAATTTTCCTTCTATTAGTCTTTTGTCTTTTCTTTTTCGATTCCATCGAACCTTGCAGGTTTTCTGCTCGAATTCTCTATTTCGTATTCAAATCTAAGCTTAAATCAAAAATATAAATTAAAATAAAAAAGGGAAAAATGATTATGCGTATGTCTTCTCTTCTAGCATTGCATTTGTTTGTTTGTCCTCATCAAATTAACATTTCTTTTTGGGACTTAAAATGAACCTTCATCTTGCCTAATCACATACTTTAATTAGAAGTTTAAAAATTACATTCACTTAACTCCCCTCACACACAACTAAACCACATCAAATACAAATTGCACTTAAATATTCCTACCGGGTGGACCTACTTGGATTTTATCACCAAGAGGATAAGTCGACTTGGTGCTCTAGCAAAGTATAAATAAGTTTGTGGGTGGTATATTGGCTAAGCACCTGACTCCCTTATCATTGTGGGACCATGAACTTGGGGGTACGCTCTAATACCACGCATCATACCGACACCAACACATATTCGGGCCTCATATACTTTCGGGTTTATCAAGGACTCCATCCTTCAACTCCACTGAAACCAGCCATAGATTGTCATTTGCTAGTGCCTTCTTAACCATTTTCCCATTTCATATTTTTCATAATTTAATCAAGATAAAAAAATCTCTTGTGTGGTTGTAATTAACCATCTAGTTTTTTTTCTTTTCGGTGCTTATTTTTCTATTTCATGGTCCTAACTAGACATCACTCACGTCTACAAAACTCAAACAACATGATTTGGACATTTCCAACAATCCATATAAAATGTCCAAAAACGTCGTCATGATATACCATGTCTAATTCACCAATACCAATCATCTTCATCACCTCCAACACAAGAAATCACGAGACCCATCAAGTGTTGTCTTTTTAATAGTGGTGATCAAGTCTTCAATGAGATTTTGGATTCAAATCTTGTGGCTCTCAATGCCTACTTAGCTACCCGTGGTGTACTTTTTCAACAATCCACACATGAACAATGATCCCCTATCACCAATGTCACCTATGAATTTTCTCGACTTATTGATCCTAATCACCATCCGGTCATCCAAAAACTACATCCTTATTTCGCTATTAGTGGATCATGAACATCAAACCCTGCGTCATCGACCCCCATCAACACTTTTGATCCCAATTTTATTTCTTCAAAAAATACAACCAACCAACATTCATCATCCTCACTAGATCTCTCATTTGTCTCCTTCTCCAGATAGAATAACACCAATGTATCTTCATCCACCTTTGATCATTAGTCTCTAATACTCTTCAAAAAAAATCATAATCTCGATAGCCATCCCACTTAGTGTGTCTCAACCTATTCCTTCGCAACAACCCACATCATCCATTCAGAATGTGATCATGTCCATCCCAATGTCGATACCCCTTATTAATAAAAGTTCTAGTTGTAGTGTTCACACTTCTTCTGACATTTATCAACCACCCTTGTTTCAAAAATATCCTCTCGGTATATACTTCAACTATCCCACCCATTAATTAACACATCCATCCCATATCACTACATGTCACAAAAATCGAACCCCTAATCCACACTTCCATCCTCTTTGGCACATACCACCACAGTCTAAACCATTTATCCATACTTCCAACCCATCCGAATATCTACCCCAAAAATCACAACATCTTATAAATACTTCAAATCCATTCCAATATCAATACATCCAACCCTCACAACCTCTAATCTCACAACCAACATAAAACATTCCCATGAATGCTCTACTCGACATAATATCCATATATCATATCAGCCATATCAACAAACAAACCCACATACATATAATCAACCAGGACCTTCGTCATTCAATCCTCAATATCAACCAACACAAAATGATCCTTTACAAGACACTCATGAATAGGACCTCTAGTCTATAAGTTTCTTATATAGGTCCCAAAAAACAATTTATCTTACAAATAAATTTGCAACAAGCCCATCCATCCCTCCATACCATACAAAGCATATCCTCTAAAAGGAAATCCACAAGTTCCTTAATTTTTATAGAAAATAATACCTACAATAACAAATTTGATCCTTTTGACATGTGTGTTACCTTATCGCACATGACTAGGACCTCGTGTTGATAACATTCCTTATGCCCCTAGCAAGTCCCATGCTAGATTGGTACAATAATATCCCACATTATTAATTTCTCTCCTTCGCACATCTTTTGTAAATTTTCTTAAAACACTTTTCAATCAATATCTCCTGCAAATTCACGATCATCGACCTTTATGCCATAAAATAATTTGAGGATGAGTATATCCTGATTTCGTTACCATTTGGAGGAGTATTATTAATAAACTATCATTTTACCTCCCACATACCAAACTAATCAAACTATTTTATCGCTCATGTGCTAAACATATATCATCCACACTCCAAATCCAATCTTTCCAATTGTTTGACGAAGCCATTACTTATGGCTCGCAAACTAGAACTTTGCACTCTTAAGGATGGTAGGGTCAAACTCGGATCAAAGAAACCTAAACTCGAGTCCTCATTCAAACCATCTCCTAGTCATGAAAAATCTAAAATAACATCAACCATGGTCATCAAAAAGAATTATTTTAAGGAACGTTCAGCTTTTGAATGCACACACCATCAACGTAGCTATACACCTATTGGTGAGTCCTATAGTACATTTTTGATTAAATCCTAGTTCTATGTATGATCACCCTTACACTTATTCATCCCATTGCTACATTTTTCTCAAATCCCTCCTTATATCGAGAGAATGATTACTATAAATATCATAGGGTCAAGGGTCATGACATCGAAAGGTGTCACTCGTTTATAAACGTCATTCAAGACCTTATCACAGAGGTGAGTTGCGAGTGGATAACCCAAATGCACCACCTAATTAGAATCTAGACATCTTCAATCAACCCTTTCCAAACCACACTCCCTCCACTAGCCAACAACATTCTAACATCATCCACTCTCATCGGACTATCAACACAAGAAGGATTGTGAGATCTATATTAGTTGGTCTATCATTATTATAGAAGGGGGACTAAGTTCGTATAAAAGTCATAGGGAAGTGGCACGATATTAGGATCATTGTATTCGTAGATTCAACATAAACCCCTGTGAAAGTGTGAAATATTTTTTGTCTACAAAGGATACATGATGGTGAAACATATAATGATCCCACAGTGCTAGTATTCTTGTATAGACATAGATCCACGATTGCATCAAAGGAAATAACTTTTTATGTGGACTAAGTACACATGAATGTTTACACCCAAATAATTATAAGTGTAATATAAGCAATATAGGATGTTAGGGTTTGTTACTGAGGAATATTTTGAGTTAACTAATTAACATTAATCATGCACATCCGAGAAAAAAAAAAAGTAATAATTGTAAGTATGCCAAAATAATACAATGATAGCTCAAAACACATGAGAGACAAACACTTAGTTATGTAAAGTGAAATTTGGAGGATATAGGTGTGTAGATTAGATGGATGAGTTATTCTTAACTTTGAAAACGATTCATCTCTCAAACTCTAATGGGAACATGGTATGATCCTACCTCTTTTTATATAGTGTTAGAACTATATATTTGTAGTGAGGTTTTGTAACTTTTCATTCCATTCACTTTATTGTAAAAGTGTGTCATTGTATGTTTTTCAAGCTCATTTAACCTCAACGTAGCATGTGTCGACCCATGATAAGTAGAAACCCTATATACATATGTTATCCCTTCATTAAATATTACATTAAAAAAACAAATTAATTTATGGGTAAGGATGGATTACCCTTCGCAATTAACCCATAATGAACTAATCCAAACATTCCACAACATTATTTTGACTAAGATCAAGCCTCATGTAGTTTTCCTAGTCTTGGTGAAATTAATGTATTTGATCTAATCCACCACTATGTGTGCTTTTGTGTCTCTTGACATGAAGATAGTTGTCTAACTATAGATTAAGGAATGTATCTAGCATGGTAATAGTGTGATTTGGTGTGCTTTGATAAACTAAACTATTTTTTTCCTTAAAGATATTTAACAATGGTTATAGTGATGTTCTCTTGCTAAGACATGGTTCTAGGACCTTTGAGTGCTTTGAAATGGATGGTTTTGACTCTTTTCTTTTTTAAATGCCTCGAGACTTAATTTAGTGGCTTCTCTAAATAATTTGCAACTACTTTCTGAGACATTTTGGAGACAATTTAATGTTATTGCTTTGATATTTGCAATAGGATATTATGACGAGTGTTAAGTGAGTTATGAAGTGCAATCGATTTTATTATATAGACATAATGATTAATTTAATTTAATTTGAATTAATTAAATCTGATTGCAGAGTAACTATTGTAATAAATAATGTATAAATGATAAAATATAGTAATGAAACGGGTAATAAATCATGCGGCATGAAAAACCCTACATAAGAAAGAGAGATAAGAAGACTTGGCTAATTTCTGCGTACATAGAAAGTGATCTGGGCAAGTGAAAATGTTGAAGCAGGACTAGAAACAATGTTCGTAAATGCTCACTAGAAATTCTTGAACTCGGGAACAGAACTAGATAGGGGCACCCGGTTTAGGAAAGAGGCACTGGTTGTTGGTGACTAGATACGGGAGCCGGTGAGTGGTGTGTGTAGGAGCTCGGGATCTACCAAACGTACTTGTAACTTGCAAGAAAGAAGTTCCCCTGTACATACCCTAAAACTACATCAAACCTAAAAAGGAAAATGCATAATGGGGAGTCAGACTGACCCTGGTGGTAACCCGAAGGCTAAACTTATGACTAAGCAATGCATTGAACATACAATAAGACCAAGTGCTCAATATGATGACTAACTACTCCTTACTACCACCTATATATATCATTACTATGTTATGGCCAACACCAAGGCTGATAGGTACTAAACATTTGAAAGCATAAATGAATGACATATGACACGAAGAGAGATTCTATAAGCCACAAGTCAGCACTATGTATCCAATATAACCTATAGTACTAAGAGCGTAGAAAACCTTAACAAACATTAAGTGATTTAAACAATACAATCACAATTTTATAATTTTAAAATTTAATTATTGATTTGTTCAAACCTTGTATTGACCTTATACAAAGAATATAAACATAGGCTTTCATGCCCAAAATGCCAAATGGTGAAGTAGAGGTAGAAAATAGTCACTTCTAGTGCCTACACACAGTGGATGACCACAAAATAAAGGATTACATATCAAAACCAATAGATCCAGAACCACAGACAATAAGTAGTGTCCATTCACAAAAACAAGGTATAAAGTAGCTTCTCCGACTAACAAACCAAACACATACAAGTTCCACTTATATCCTACCTTCACACAAACACAAAACCCAACATAGAAACTAAAAGTACACACATAATAGGGCAGGCATCTAACAATGTGGCTACCTCTCTCAAACGGGCTTGTAAGACATATCTTAAGGTTGTATTTACATGGGGCTTCAAAACTCCTTCCTCTAAGATGTTGGATAGGCGATCAAATAGACCATATTTGTACCATGTTGCCCACCTTCGCGTATTTTCCACTACTGTCCTACAAACACAACATTCACATTCATTTATCACTTGCACATCAAGAAAATTAAAAATCTCATTAAATAGCCCTTCATTAGCACAAACCTCCACAACTCCATTACTTTTTCCTCGCGCATCTATATTGGTCTCGTGCATCCCACATCCTCTTCCTTTTCTAGTGGCGAGACATCACTACCACTCATCCTTGCATTCTATGTTTCCCCATGGCTGTAAAAAACAATTATCTCTCCACCCTCTCTACATCTCTTTCCTTCCTATGATGGCATGTTTTGGGATTTTTCCTTTCCCTTACTTACAGCGTGAACCATCTCCCTTTTCCCTTTTTAGGGTTTCCTCTTTAACCCACGGTGCATAACTATTCATATTTCAACGCCCTTTCTTCTCTTCTTTACACCATCAATAAGCCTAGCATGTATCGGGAGGAGGCCAAACACCACTTTGGCATATGCCTTTTGACGTAATGAGAAGATGAGAAGTGGAAATCATGATTTTGGGCTAATAGAAGTGGCGCTTATAATAACATAATAGTTCATTAGTAGCTATATGAGTATTTATGATACATGTGAATTTTAAAATTACTTATACAACTCTAAAATCAGCATTCATTCGTATATGCCTTCAAACTATTGGGTATGTTTGTTTTATTCTTATGCACCGATAGAGAACATAGTTGACCTCTTCCATCTCATAAGCCCTAAGTCAAAAAGTTATGTAAAGTAGTGATTCCCCTAAAATTCATCGAAGGTAGTTTGGGCCTAGTCTAGGTTGTTTTCTTTCACATTTCATGGAGTGGTTACTAAAAGATTCCAAGGAAGAATCCATATTAAACGTGTTTCATAAATCATCATATGGAATTGAGGCATGTTTTCGTAGAGTAGAATTAATACAAAGTGTGGGTTAAATTTCGGGGAAGCAAAATTTACGCAAGACAATTTCGTCGAAGTAGGCACAAATTTTATTCCTACTGATCATCCCCTCGCCAAAGTTGTCATGCGCACATTTCGAGATCACCTAATCTATTGAGTTTTTTCATTTGTTCTTAAGCACTTCAAGTCTTGTATCCATCAATTCAATTACTCTTTAAAGGTAGGTTTTACACGCACTCTTGTACACTTACCCCTTCTTAATATCAATCAATTTTCCCATTAAATTAAATTTGTGGTTTAGTATCTCATTACCATAATTGTTGATTCTAATTTTTAATTTTTTAATTCTAAAATTCAATAATAATCTTTTAAATCTTGAGATCTAAAATAATCAAAACAAAATCCACTCACACATTAACTTTATGAAAGTAGATAGAAAGATTATTATAATTAACAAAATATTGAAAATTTAACTAAATATCAGTCTTATAAATAAAGCCAATAATAAATAAAATAATGTAATAATTTGTACATACACATAATTTTAAAATGAAGTGAGCGAAATAAAGTCATATAACAGACAACGACAATATCTACACATATGAACATCGTTTGTATTTTTACGCGAAGGCATTACCCCTATGGGAAAAGGCTTTGCGGACATTCATGGGACTGTGTCAAATTTGACGGCTTAAATGACGGTTTTGCTATTTTTAACAATTTTGCTTTTGCTATTTTTAACAATTTTTTTTTTTTATTTTTCTAACAATTTTGCTTTTATTTTTAAATTTTATTTTATAGCTTATGCATACATTAACCTTTGCTTTTGCTATTTTTAACAATTTTACTTTTTGTTTTTCTAACAATTTTACTTTTCTGATTTTGCATGTTGCTTTGACTTTACTTTTAATGTGAAGGTTTTGACGTTTTTATTTTTTTAATTTTTTAAAAGATATTTTTAGCTTTTCTGTTTTTAACAATTGCATGGTGAATGCTGCATATATATATAGTCTACAGGAAGATTGTTTTCTAACAATTTAGTTCAGAAGTATTTGATACAGAAGTTGTACCGTCAACGCTTGGGAGTATTGCACCAATTCTTCAAGTTGCGAGGGAAATAGAATCAGAACGTCCACGTGTCGCTTATCTGTGTAAGGAGTTGGTATAAAGCAATTGGTGTAATGAATGCATAATCCCGATTCCCAATGTCTGCCCATTAAATTAATTCTTTGTATTTTCGTTTACTGCAGGTAGATATTACGCATTTGAGAAGTCGTTTCGACTTGATCCCACTTCCAGCGGAAGAGGCGTTCGCCAATTCAAAACTGCACTACTCCAGCGTTTGGAAAAGGTAAGAAATAATAATACCTTTCTTCTGGCACTTCTGGCACAGAATATGTGCTGAAAACTTGAATTGGGTATTAAAGGTTTTAGTTTTAATGGTGAATGTTTCAGGGTTCGTATTTATACACACTTCTAAATACTCTTTGTTTTTTTTCAAAATTATTGAATTCTTTCTTTCTTTAATAACAAAAACACTAATATACTAATAAGATGAGTAGTGTTAAAAAACAGCTGATATGAGATCCGATAACTGAACATGAGAATACCACCCTTCATTAAGCAGCCAGGGTATTTAAAGCAACTATACTAAAACTAGTAGCAGAGAATTTGGGTAAAATATCCCGACAAAATTTTGGCTTAAACTGCTTTCATTAATTCAAAAACGCGACCCTTGGATCTGCAGCAATACGCGATACTTGATGGAATTGTTGTCTGAGCAACAAAAGTTGGGGTCATTTGTGCAGATTCTTCCCATCTACAACCATCTTCTGAATCAAGGTAAGTTTAATTTCTTTAAACCCTGTGCTAATTGCTTGAAGACTTCAACATGTCAACACCAGTGATATAGATTTTGTTGCCCAAGTTATTGGGGATGCCGTCTGATAGGGACTTTGCTCAGATTTGAATTAAAACCATCCTCCCTATGTTATTTCTCCAACAGGCCGATAATCTCCATGAGCTCTTTAGTTAGCAACCCAATCTTCCTCATGATCCACACCTACGAGCCCGTCTTCATCCCATGCCACAATGCTTAGTTCATTTCCCTTGCCCTATGCGAATCTAGCACAAATACCATGCTCAACAATTCACTAATATTACTTGCACTTATATTATGTACGTATTTGCATCATTGTATACTATTGGAATGTATTGTATCTTTCCATATAACTAATATTATTTTCCTTAAGCAACAAATGCAGATTTTTAATCCTCGAAATGATACCTCTTACACGTAGTTCCAATTGAAAATCCACATGCATTACAATTGTATATAGTTTATTGTATAAAGTTTTTTTATATGTCAACAAACAATGCATCGTTCATTACTGACTGACACATTTTTCCCAACAGGTGGTACTCCATAGGTGTGTCACTTCGCAATCATGTCAACTCCTACAAAACAAGCCTTTGACGAAGAGAGAACTACGTAAAAAATAAAGTTCACATAAATTTTGAGCAGAGACATCGTCACCTAGAGCGTAGAACAATGGGAATCTCAAATATATGTCAACTTATATCGACGAATAGCCTACCATTCCATGTCATTCCAAACTTGTGAAAAATACAACTCTCGAAGGATTTCCATCCAACATTCTATGAGTAACTTCCATGGAAACAATTCCCAACTTTGTTTCGGGGAAAATTAATGTGGCAATGACTCCGCATAAAAGAAGTTCCAATGCATTAATATGCTCCTCATTTGATGCGCTACCATGATGGATGCTTTGTTCACACCCAAGATTTCAATACTTCCTTATAAACCTCATAATGCAAAGACACAAGCTAGCCAGTCCACAGCTGCAATTTTCATGAAACAAAACATCGAATCTGGAATCCCTACAACAATTGGAGATCTGTGAAGACAACTATTGGAATGCCCCAAAGATAACCTCCCAGACAATTTAATGTGGTTTGGATCGATCCTTCGAGGACACATTCATTCTGGGAAAAAAAGCAAAAGTGAGCTTTCAGATATGGTGGAACAAATGGGGACACCAACCTTATTCTTCACTCTAAGTGTTGCAGACACTAAATGGCTAGATCTCCACAATATTATGTATGGTGAATGCCCTACTAATCCTCGATCCACATAGTGTTGGAGAACACTTAACATTGTCTCAAACCCTCATCGAGTATCAACATACCTGCATCACAGATTCACAATATTTCGTGAAGAAATATTGTAGAAGGAACTTGGAGCAGTAGACTATTGGTATAGGTAATAAAATCTACTATTTAATAAGTTTTTTCCAGACTACATAGCTAATATTTATGCTCTCTCATCTCACAGGTATGAATGGCAACATAGAGGCTCCACACATGTCCACGGTTTATTATGGCTCAAGAATGCACCTAAAGTTGATGTAATGGATTGGGAGGATACAACAATTATTGAGGCAACAAAACAATACTTTGATAAGTTTGTGTCTTCCCTGGAACCTCATCCGGCTTACAACCGCTTGGATTTTGTTCATAGTCACTGCTAGATGACCCTTGTTTGCTAAATACAACACAAATACTATCCTCCTCCCCACATGCAGACCTTGAAGAACTGCTTAATCGTGTTTAGTGCCACACAAAATGTTTAGAATAGACATGCTTGTGTAGAAAGCAATCACAACTGTAGTGCAGGTACAACGCACCATGGGCCATAACCTACTTCATCCCTGCTCATTGAAAGTGATGGGAAAATTAAGTACCTCCCTTCGAGAAATGATGATAGACTAAACATACACAATCAAACTATGATATCCATATGGAGAGAAAATGTCGATTTGCCAACGGTACTTTCCCACCATGTAGTTTTGAAGTATATTGCAAAATATGCTTCAAAAGTAGATAATAACGTTCATAAACCTATCACCAAATGCTTTTCATATTTTCAAGAGATGTTGAAGCGGATTCACCAACACACATTGCGACTTGAAAAATGCTCATAGAAAGTGTTGTTGAACATGACATAAGCACATAGGAAACATGCCACATCTTTGTAAAAATAGCCACTTGTTATGTGTAGTCGTTCGTTTGTATCATTAAATGTTGGCAAAAAATCTTGAGACGTGTCGTTGAAAGTGACGCCGATGTACAAGAAACAACCACTTTCTTGGATGCATATAGAGTTCACCCTAGCAACCATGGAACACCTACCACTTATTCAGGTTGCTCGAGATTGGAGCTACAACAAGAACCATAAAGGAGATAAATGGAAATTACAATCGACTAAAGCAATTGTTTGGGTCCACTTGAGATTTGTGGATGTCCCAACTCAAGATTCAATGTCATATGACCTTTTCTGTTGGTCAGAACTCCTTTTATACAAGCCTTTCAGAAATATTGCCTCCGAATTTGGCTCAAGCCCACATGACATCAATGACACTTGGGACATGTTCAAACACAACTACGAACCACATGTTTTACGCACTACCACCGACACATGACATGAAATAGATGTTAGTTATGAATCTGAGGTCGAATGTAGTATTCAACACAAACCATTGAAATAATAGAAGGTCTTCACACAACTTCATCAAGAAACAACATGGGTCTTGGCAGGTCTTGAAATGTTGGGGAAACGAGATTTTGACATACACAATAATTAGAACATACATGGCATTCCACATGATTTGCAGATAATTGGTTCATCATTGATCGAGAGAGAAAAGGAAGACAAAAATAACACCAGCATGCATATCACACCACCATCTACCACAATGCCTTTGTCATTAGAACAACAACTAGATCTTGATACCATACTGCACCATTCAATAAACAAAACACTTCTACCTCCATTAAGATTGATAATTCAAGGAACAACTGGCACAAGAAAATCATTTCTGATAAATAAAATCCATAATTCATTTACAAAGGTAGCATCAACCACATCTCCCTCGCCTCTCCTTTTTCTTGCCCTTACCGTGTTTCAACATTCAACATCTAACAAAATAGCTCTAACAATGATGCTCTCAAACTCATTGAGGTAATAAAGAAATTTGGAATGTACCATAACCATTTCAGATTTTTTTATATATAATTGCATATTTTGTCTCATTTTAGTTTCATGGAGAGATAATATGTTAAAGCACTTAGTCATTCGTTCAATCTACTTTGACAACAACACTTCACATTCACAACATTCTTGAGAGTGACTATTAGCAAACTTACATGTCTCACTTGCATTTGTATTCAATTATTACACAACTAACTCTTATCTAACATCCCTTCAAATGTATTTTGCAACATTTGTTTTGGCTTTAATAGAAAATTAGTATTGTCAATCACACCCCTTATCAACATCAACTAAAAAAGTTGTTGGCTAGATTTTCTGCATAGCACAAAACCTAGGAAGTCATGAGATAAATCTCCCTCATTTACCAGTGGGGCTCCGTGTCAGATTTTTCAATTAAAGTATGCTAATATCTAAATGGGGTTTTACTTTAACTACTCAGTTCATGAACCATAACTGAAAAATTACGTAGTGATTAAGTATACTGTTTAAAGAAAGGAAATATTTATAGAAGAAAAGAATTATATAAACACAGAGAAGAAATGGGGAAGATGTGCATCCCAATCAATAGATAGCAGAGTTGATTACATGCACATAGAAGAAACCAATAGATATAAACACAAAATTCTAAGCAAAGGTAGCTCTAGATCTAGATCTGAAATAACACAAAGTCTATTAAAAGATCTAAGATAAAAAGCAAGAAACACAATACACCATGACACAAAGTTCTCTGAAAATCTGCTCCTGTATATTCCTTTGCTTCAAGTGGCTCTCAAGGGTTTCAGCACAAATTCTGGAACACAAGGTTGTTTCTTACAAATTTTGATCATTAACCCAAAGGTTCTTCCTCTACTTATAGAATGTAGAGGGCAATTACAAGTTAGAAGCTTTTAGTTGAACTGACACATGTGGAAGTGGGAAAGGAAACAACTGGCAATCTCCCTCCTGGAATTCCTCTTTGCATGACATGCATGATTTGCAACTGAAAATAGAACCTTCTATTTTGCATGTCTGCCACCTATCTCCAAGTAGTTGACTTCTTCAAGTAATGGTTTTTAAACCAATCACTTAAGTTGTATAATTTAATTGATCGCTCAATTACTTTGTCGGAGGAAAGAAGAAGGAAGAGGAAAGTTGCAATCTAGTCCCTTTTCATGTCTGCATGCAGCTGATTCTTTTGCCTTTGATTCTCACCAAACTAGACACAGAAGCGAGTTGGATGCGGAAACAACAAGCTAGAATTGGAAGCCAGCTAGAATTTTGCCTTTGCCTTGTCTTCTCTTTCATCCTTGAAGCTTTTGCAGTTCTTCTCCAGTACATGCATCAATGCAATGTTTGCCATAAATAACTCTTTATTTTTAATTGCATATGAACAATTAAAATTTCTGGAAAGCACTCCGGGTGAATGCAACTTCAATGAAGGCTTCAACTGGAAGATTGGGAGCACATGCACAAGATCCTAGAAGGAATTTTCCACACACTGACTTCTTCACGGGTGCATTTGAAACAAGAGGATGAAGCCTTTGCAATTATGGATCTGAATCTAGATCTGGATCTAGCACACTCCATGATGAATTTTGGTAGCTGGGATGTGAATGGAAATGCTGCAGCTCGAATGATTCCACTGCTTTTGATTGCACGCATGAGGGAAGTCTTTCCAGCTCTGGATCTGTCAATCAATTCAGAAAGAGGTTCCAGACCTAGATCTGTGTTTCCAATGTCTACAAATTTAGAAGTGATGCATGACTCCATTGTGCTCTCTTTTTCATCCTTCTTTGCCATGGCTGTGTCTATCTTTGTCTAAATGATTCTTTTTCTTCTTACTCGGCTAAAATTCTTCAAAGCAAAGTGCAGATCTAGATAATTCTTCAGATTCGAAGGATATATTCAATGTATTGGACATTGATTAAAGCTCCTTTTCTTTTGTAAAGCACCTGTAATGAATTCCTGCAATTAATTCAGACAAAGATGGCAACCGGAACATGAACAGTGAATTTTAATCATAAAAATCTGCATAATTCAAGCCTGCTGCCCCAAAAATTGATGTTTTGTTTGCATGCAAAGTGAGCATGAATTTTTCCAACTTCACTTGAGCACCTGTATCACTTATGCAAACAATTATCCAGACACAAATCAACTTCCTTCAACCTGTGCGCCAAAATTGGAAGCTTTTAGCATTGATTTCACCTTCTTTTGAGCAAAAATCCTCTTCAAATGGGGCGCACTTTTCCTCTAGGCTGCACTTCTTTACCTGTGAATTAATTAATTCACCCTTATGGCAGCCCATGCTTATATAACTCTCATAATTCTATAATTAATAATTTCCTCCTATTCCGGCAATTAATTAATTAAAAATCATGCTCTTCTCTTTAAATGGTGTGCTAAAATTGCATGTTTAAGGACAACCATCCAAAAGCCCACTACAAATATATAGGTCTAAAACTATACAAAAAGAGGTAGGATCATGCCATGTTCCGTTATAGTTTGAGAGATGAATTGTTTTCATCTTAAGAATAACTCATCCATATAATCTACACACCTATATCCTCCAAATTTCACTTTACATAACTACTAAGTGTTTGTCTCTCATGTGTTTTGAGCTATCATTGTATTATTTTGGAATAGTTACAAATTTTTTTTTCTGGATGCGCATGATTAATGTTAATTAGTTAACTCAAAATAATCCATCAGAATAAACCCTAACATCCTATATTAATTATATTACACTTATAATTATTTGGGTGTAAACATTCATGTGTACTTAGTCCACATAAAAACTTATTTCCTTTGATGCAATCGGGATCTATGTCTATACAAGACTACTAGCACTATGGGATCATTATATGTTTCACCATCATGTATCCTTTGTACACAAAAATATTTCACACTTTCACGGGGTTTATTTTGAATCTATGAATACAATGATCCTAATATTGTGCAACTTCCCTACAACTTTTATTCTCAACTTAGTCCCCCTTCTATAATAATGATAGACCAACTAATATAGATCTCACAATCCTTTTTGTGTTGATAGTCGATGAGAGTGGATGATGTTAGAATGGGGTTGACTAGTGGAGGGAGTGTGGTTTGGAAAGGGTTGATTCAAGACGTCTAGATTCTAAATTGGTGGTGCATTTGGGTTATCAACTTGCAACTCACCTCGGTTGATAAGGTCTCGAATGATGTTTATAAACGAGTGTCACCTTTCGATGTCATGACCCTTGATCCTATTATATTTATAGTAATCATTCTCTCAATATGAGGAGGGATTTGAGACAAATGTAGTGATGGGACAAATAGGTGTAACGTGGTGATCATACATAGAACTAGGATTTAATAAAAAATTGTACTATAGGACTCACCAATAGGTGTATAGCTATGTTGAGGGCGTGTGCATTCAAAAGTTGAATGTTCCTTAGAAGAATTCATTTTTAAGACCATGGTTGATGTTATTTTATATTTTTAATGACTAGGAGATGGTTTGATTGAGGACTCGAGTTTAGGTTTCTTTGATCCGAGTTTGACCTACCATCCTTAAGAGTGTAAAGTTCTAGTTTACGAGCCATAGTAATGGCTTCGTCAAACATTTGGAAAGATTGGATTTGGAGTGTTGATGATATATGTTTAGCACATGAGTGAGAAAATAGCTCAATTAGTTTGGTATGTGGGAGGGAAAATGATAGTTGATTAATAATACCCCTCCAGCGGATAGTAACGAAATCTGGGATATACTCGTCCTCAAATTATTTTATGGTGTAAAGGTCGATGATTGTGAATTTGCGGGGAGATATTTATTGAAAAGTGTTTTAAGAAAATTTACAAAAGATGTGCGAAGGAGAGCAATTAATAATGTGGGATACTATTGTACCAATCTAGCATGGGACTTGCTAGGGGCATAAGGAATTTTATCAACACGAGGTCCTAGTCATGTGCGATAAGGTAACACACATGTCAAAAGGATCAAATTTGTTATTGTAGATATTAATTTCTATAAAACTTAAGGAACTTGTGGAGTTCCCTTTTAGAGGATATGCTTTGTATGGTATGGAGGGATGGATGGGATTGTTGCAAATTTATTTGTAAGATAAATTGTTTTGGGACCTATATAAGAAACTTATAGACTAGAGGTCCTATTCATGAGTTCTTGTAGAGGATCATTTTGTGTTGGTTGATATTGAGGATTGAATGATGAAGGTCTGGTTGATTATATGTATGTGGGTTTGTTTGTTGATATGGCTGATATGATATATGGATATTATCTTTGGAGTAGAGCATTCATGGGAATGTTTTATGTTGGTTGTGAGATTAGAGGTTGTGAGGGTTGGATGTATCGAGCATCTTTGGAATGGATTTGAAGTATTTATAAGATGTTGTTATTTTGGGGTAGATATTCGGATGGGTTGGAAGTACGGATAAATGGTTGAATTTGTGGTGGTATGTCTTTGAAAGAGGATGGAAGTGTGGATTAGGGGTTAAGATTGTTGTGACATGTAGTGATATGGGATGGATGTGTTAATTAATGGGTGGGATAGTTGAAGTATATGCGAGAGGATATTTTTGAAACAAGGATGGTTGATAAATCTTTGTGAAGAAGTGTGAACACTAGAACTAGAACTTGTATTAATAAGGGGTATCAACATTGGGATGGACATGACCACATTCGAATGGATGATGTGGGTTGTTGCGAAGGAATAGGTTGAGACACACTAAGTGGGATGGCTATCGAGATTATGATTTTTTTGAAGAGTATTAGAGACTAATGATCAAAGGTGGACGAAGATACATTGGTGTTATTCTATTTGGAGAAGGAGACAAATGAGAGATCTAGTGAGGATGATGAATGTTGGTTGGTTGTATTTTTGAAGAAATAAAATTGGGATCAAAAGTGTTGACGGGGGTCGATGACGTAGGGTTTGATGTTCATGATCCACTAATAGCGAAATAAGGATGTAGTTTTTGGATGACCTGGATCGTGATTAGGATCAATAAGTCAAGAAAATTCATAGGTCACATTGGTGACAGGGATCATTGTTGATGTGTGGATTGCTGAAAAAGTACACCATGGGTAGCTAAGTAGGCGTTGATAGCCATAAGATTTGAATCCAAAATCTCGGTGAAGACCTGGATCACCACCGTTAAAAGACAGGAATTTGAATGGGTCTAGGATTTCTTGTGTTGGAGGTGATGAAGATGATTGGTATTAGTGAATTAGATGTGGTATATCATCACGATGATTTTGGACGTTTTTATGGATTGTTGGAAATGTCCAGTCATGTTGTTGGAGTTTTATGGACGTGAATGATGTCTAGTTAGGACCATGAAATAAAAAAATAAGCACCGAAAAAGAAAAGAAAATTGGATGGTTAATTACAATCACACAAGAGAATTTTTCTTATCTTGATTAAATTATGAAAAATATGAAATGCGAAAAATGGTTAAGAAGGTACTAGAAATGGCAATCTATGGTTGGTTTCAGGTGGAGTTAAAGGATGGAGTCTTCGATATACCCGAAAGTACATGAGGCCCAAATATGTGTTGGTGTTAGTATGATGCATGGTATTGGGGCCTACCCCCTCAGTTCATGGTCCCACAATGATAAGGGAGTCAGGTGCTTAGCCAATATACCACCCACCAACTTATTTATACTTTGCTAAAGCACCAAGTCACTTATCCTCTTGGTGATAAAATCCAATTAGGTCCACAGGTAGGAATATTTAAGTGCAATTTGTATTTGATGTGGTTTAGTTGTGTGTGAGGGGAGTTAAGTGAATGTAATTTTTAAACTTCTAATTAAAATATGTGATTAGGCAAGATGAAGGTTTGTTTTAAGTACCAAAAAGAAATGCTAATTTGATGAGGACAAACAAACAAATGCAATGCTAGAAGAGAAGACATACCCGTAATCATTTTTCCCTTTTTTTTTCTTTTGATTTATATTTTTGATTTTAGCTTAGATTTGAATGCGAAACAAAGAATTCGAGCAGAGAGAACCTGTAAGGTTCGATGGAATCGGAAATGAAAAGACAAAATCCGATAGAAGGAAAAATGATTGATTAATAAAGAATAATCTACTGAGATATTGTCGGTGATTAATTAAATCATGGAAAATTCACCAAAATCACCAGCAATTTACTGTAATTATTGGTGATTATAGAGTAGAGAAACAAAAATGACTAAAAATAGTAATTAAAGAAAAGAAAGGGAATTGTCCCTCCCGACATGCTAGGAATGTATTAGGCGAGTTTTCAATTAATGCTATCAAATGTTGAAAGTACCTAAAACTAAAAAATAATATGGTTTACCTATACCTGCACCGACAATCACAATGTCGAGATGATAGGAAGTGGATAGTGGAAAAGCACTCTTCCTTGCTTTGAGTGAAGAGACCGCAAGTAAAGATAACTAAACAAAAGATATTAGATAAATATGACAACTAACTACTCAAAAAGGCTCGTTCCAAGAATCCAAGGGACTTTCTTAAAGGATGTCAAATCGTTTTGATACATTTAAGTTGCTTTGATAAAGATAGTAAGATAGATCATGAAAGTATAATCGATACAAGAAAAGGAAGTTAGACATCAAGGTGAATAGGAAGATCTTATTCAACTTCGTAAGTAGTTTTAGGCTAAGGTTCCAATTATTTGGAGTTCTTCAAAGTAATTGTACCAATATTCTTCGTTGAGTGTCGTATCTTGTCTAGAACTCGAATTGCTCCTTAATGTCTTCCTTGTTCGGTGCGAAGGCTATGTCACAAAAATGTAGCATGTGGAGGATGTCAAAATGCTCCCACATGAATCGTTGTTGGATGATTGACAGGATAGTAAATGCTTGTGATTGGATGGGAATGACCTAAAGTAGTCATCTATAGGAGACCCATCTTGAAAAAATATACATTAAGTACAAATTGATAGATAAAAGAAGATTAAATGCAATGACTAGTAAAAGTAACTAGGTTAACGAAGACTCACAAGTGATTCACGAGAAATCGAAGGCTATTTAGGATAATCATCGACGATTGAAGGAATCATGGGTGATCCCCGTGAAAAGGTTAATTATTTGACAAAATGATAAACTAATTAAGAAAAGAGTCTTAAGCTCGCTTGCTTTGTCCTTGTTTTGATGTGTAAATAGAAAATAAATAAGAATAGACAAATATGAAGTTACCTTTGATGTGAAAAGCTATAAATGCTTACAGGAACTCGTTGGGCTTGTGATGATGAATTTTGATTGTCTAACAATGCAAAGAGGGTCTTAAAGACGTGTGGATGCATAAACTAATGTGGCATGGATTCTTTGAGTGGCAGGGCTTTGTTAAAGTGCCTAAAGATCACTTTCGGAATGACAAAGTTTTGATAAGCAAATTGAAATATCGAAGATCCTTGAAATAGGAGTCTAAGATCCTATTTAAAATCGCAAGTATTTTTAGAGTCGTTAACTATCCAGGAAATGTGGAAAATCCTATTTGCAATTTTTTTCAACCACTTCCAAAACGGGAGTTTCGTGTATGGGGACAAGGGTAAATGATTAGGGGTGAGGTTAGGTGTGGTTAGGGAGTTAAATAAGATTTACGGGGTAAAAATGATTATACGAGGTGAGTTAATGTGCATTTATGGGGTGTAGTGGGTGAAAAAAACTGATGTCTACAACAATGATTAATAATTATCTCATCATGTTGATTTTCCGTAACAATAAAGGAATTAACGGATGAATCTTCATTCTTCACAACTCCATCTCTTTTAAAATGCAGATCTAATTTTTTTGCATTATGTGAGTGACTATTGAAGCTCAAAACTTGTCTTGAGGGCTTGAGAACCGTTTACCTTCAAGCCCCTCTTTATGCACCACATCCACACTCGACTATGGGGTCCCTAGGAAGGGTTGACCCCTTCCTTGTTGCTTGGGGTTTTGACTCCGTTCTAATTCCAACTCTTTCTATCTCCAACTTCACAAAATGTACAAAGGTAGGGCATCACGGATCTTCTTTGGAAGAGATCTATACTCTTCATACCATGTACTAATGTTTATTCCTTTGGATTACCGATAATTTATGACTTATTTTGAAGATATCCTTCCACTATTGGGGCCTTGAATGGTATGGATTATTAGGACCACTGTTGGTCAATCTCTCTTGCCATAGGGAAAGCCTTCCGAGCCTAACATCACTTAAAATTATATCCATCATTTTTATCTTCAAATCCCCATGATGGGAAATCAAGATATGATACTACTTTTGTAATGTCCCTTTTTAGGACTGAAACTGAAAAACAAAGAAATGACACAAACACCAATAATATTTCTTCTAATCTTTGGACGAGAAAACTTAAAATTAAAACAAATATGAAGCGGTGATAATATTTTTATAACAACAATATGAAAAACACAATATTTCACCCAAAAAATCACCCAACACTTGAATCCACAATTTTTATAAATCCTTTAGGAATGTTTTAGAACTATTTCTAACACAAAAGCAAGCTAATGCTTAGCTAGAAATCACTTATTAACAACATAAGTATAGCTCAAATAAAATCATGCATTAAGGGTTTCCAAACCCCAAACTCCACAAAAAGTAGATGTTTCCGGCCTTATAAATGATGTACAATCTAAACATGAAAGAAAATAAAAGTTTTGTGCCCTAGAAGGCACCAAATGACATCCTAACACAAGTCACTCCAACTAGGAGAGACTTATCAATGCATGTAAATGATTGTAGATGAATTCCTTTCCTTTTTAATGCCCAAATATGCACTTATGTCTTCACTTCAACCAAGGATGATAGGTTTCTATCCATCAACCATCCACAAGAAGGGTTTCCATCCTTCTAGGAATGAACCACACAATTGGATTTTCACGGAAAAGTGAGAGAACTAAGAGCTACGAGCCCAAATATCACTTTAGAATAAATTTGATAAAAGTAGATGTGTGCAAATGAAGCCATATAACACTCCTTAAATACCTCAACCAGGTGCCAAAATCCAAACATGCATGATTGACATACTTTAGAATGAATTTAATATTTTATTTGGATTTTGAACATCACCAAGCCAATAGACATATTAAAAAGAAGAAAACACTAAAAAGAAATATTAAAAATTAGAAAAGAAAGATGCAATGAGAGTTCAATTCCTTTCCTAGCTCATTCCACTTTGTTGTCATGGAAAGGGAATGGAAAGCAATCCCAACTCGGTTTCGAGGTTGGAAAGGGGACATTACAACGAAAAGGAAGACATGTACTTATGTTCATTGCATTTGGTAAAGTAGTGTCAATGTCTATTAAGGAAGCCCATGTCTTCTATAACTTGGTAATAATTATCCCAAGTACAAAGCGTGTGGGTTAGTCATTTTTTCAAACTCTTTTCAAGCATCTAGAAAACCTCCACATGTCTCATACATCTTTATAAGTATAGTCTATATAAGAGTCTCTGTAGGAAATTTTAAAATCCTATAATTTTCAATGATGTGGGAATGTACAAGCATACCCTCCGAAAGGGATTTATTTTGCATGTAGGTGTGAAATAGTTGAACTTGAGTGACCTCCTTTAAAATACGATCTCTATTCATTTATGCGACAACTATAACCATTTCCATGTCAAGTGTTAAAATCCCAATCCACATTGCAATGCATGGGAAATTAATATCATTGTTTACACCATTTGTTTTCCTCCCTCACACATTATTGAATCATCCCAAAAACGAAATTTTTTTACATAAAATTTGAATGGAACTTATATTTGTGAGGGAATATTTTGAAATCGAATGGTTTCGTACAACATTATAGGGCATCATGTTCAAAATGTCTTATTTTGGCACATGTTTGGCGTATGGTCGCAAAACGTGAATTAGTTTGATTGGAATCCTATGAACATTACTTTCGAAGGAGCAAAATAATGCTTTATGAGAACGCCTTGTATTTTGTGTGGGTTTGTAAGTCTGTTCGGCGCAGTAGTCTCGAGTCAATTAACTTGTAAATGCAAGTCCACACCAAAACACCAAACCGAGGTGGTTGGTAATAAGCAAAGTGGTGGTAGTATAGGGTGAAAATATTCCCCACCAGCTTTTCTCAATTGAAATAAGTCAAACAAATAGGAAAATATGACAAAAAAAGAGGCCATCGGAAACATATGTGCTAGAAATGTCACAACAAAAACAATGGTTTCCGGCCATCGTGCACGTTAGTATACAACAATTCTGATGTAATAATGATTAACTTAAAATTGACATTTACTTGATTGTGGTTGTTTTATTTTAACCTTAATTTTTTCTTCTATTTAACTATCATTTAGAAGGTTTATCTACACTTTGAGAAGTTAAATTCAAAATTCATAATATTTTGACCATACGGTGGAGTATGGATCCCCTTTTAATCCCATAATGATTTTTTCCTAGTCGTACTTATTGATGCAACTAGATTGATATTATTTTTCAATAGTTAGTGGGATGTTTTGGGATAATTGTATGGAGTTGCTAATAAAAATCTTATATTAAATATCTTTGCTAAGAACTTTAAGATCAATATCAATCAATGCATTTCCCATACATATATTTAGAATATCTCGTACTATTATACAATTAATTAAATATGATATAAAAATAAGTAAGTTTAACGAAAAGAAGAATTTCAAACTTTCACGTTGAAGTCCCACCCCACATTATCATCATCATCATAATGGAAGGACTCTCATCCTATGTTTGATTTATTTTCTTCACTATCAACAACTTTGTGTCGCTAGGGGCATTGTTGTGTTGATCATTTATACAAGACCTATGAAAGGAAAATGACTAACACCACGGGTAAGAACTTGTTTTGGAAATAATTGGATTTTTTTGGCACGTATGATGGAAAAATACATATGTGATAGTGTTGATTAATAACATGAGTGTGAGGCCTTATGCAAAGAAGACTATGAAAATATCCCCCATAAGAGTTTTATCCTTTAATGGTGAGGTTGGTGGAACACATGCCACAATCTACACTACACTACCTCAATGGTGCAATAAAGTCCAAAGAGATGGACCACTTCTAGAGCCACTTCATTGTCTTGCACATTATTCCCTTATAGATTGTTTATCAACTATTTAATTTGAGAAAACAAAATCCTCCTTCCAAATTAAAGAAAAATCTCACTTGAAAATCACATCAAAATTAAGATCCTACTCATAGTATTTAATCGTGATATAACCCTATGATAGCATATAATTGAGATACTTGTATCTTCGATTTATGAGAAAAATAAATTGTTATACAAAGACATTGTGTTTGATAATGAAATTGATTTGTGGGCATATATGCGCCTACCACCCTTACCAAAGAAGAAGACAAACTTTAGGGTTTCCATGGTTTTGGCTACAAGGACATCTCAAAGGCTAAAAATGTAATGGAAAGTAGTATCAAGGGAATGATTTTGTTGTACCAATTTTTTGGGGACAAGATCGATGCCGTTAGAAGGAAATGTAATTACTTAAAAATATCTTATACAAAAATGCAATATAACTTTTTTGAGATTGATATCAATTAGCATTTTGTCATACATATATTTAATATGTATTTAGTAATATAAGATCAATTAATGGAAAAAAGAAAATTGAGTTTAAAGGAAAATAAAGTTGCCTTGTAGTAATGGGATAGATCTACACTACACCCGCACCCCCAAAAAAAAAAAAAAATAGACATCAATACATTTTTATGGCATACCTCTGTGTACATGATGGTATCAAAGTCTATATTCACTTTAGCACCATCACTTCAATAGATATTAAAACTCTTTCCACCAATCTTCCCATGAATGGAGCCAAAGAGCATGGTCAAGATATTATCATGTTAATGTAGACTTATACGAGAAAAAAAGAAAATATGTGTAGTAACATTCAAGTGGACATCAAATTTAAATATGGAATTAGAAGTAAATGATTCAAAGACATTACAATCCAATACCACACCCATGGGTTAAGTTGTATGATTTTAGGATGTTTGTGTGCTTTTTTAATATTGGTTTAAATTAGACATTATTGCCACATTTTTGAATTTAGATTGTAATATTTGTATTTAATTTTAATTTAATGTTTAGTTTTTGGTTAAGATATTTTTTTCTAGATGAGTTGTATTTTTAAAACTTTGTAGCCGAGGGTGGTGGTGGACTATAATATCATGCTAACACTTAATTGTCAACCTTCTATTTTACATCCATGTGATCATCATAAGATGGATTTCTTCTTTCTTAAAAAGGTGATAATTTTTTTGTAATATTTTGGGTAAAGATATTTAGTTTGAGCCTTTTTATCACCAAAAACATATTTTTCAACTTTGACATAGTGTTGCAACTATGTTGAGGCCATCGATCACTAATCAATATAAAATTTGTAAACAATATAAATTACCAATAGTCTGTTAAATCTTATCGTTCATATAGAAGATATATTTATTATGCCAGAAATTAAAATTCTGAATAACCGCCATTTATATTTTAGTATTTGTTACTCTCTTTCATTTTTAATAGAAATAAATGAGAAGAGGAAACCAACTATTTTTACATGGTTGACAGTAAAGTGTAGTATGCATGTAGAAGTGAGAATTATTTCATTCATAAGAAGTAACACCAACTATTGAATCCAATTGTGAAGGTCGTCCATTATAAGAGATGCATTTTATCCTGTCAAATCCATCATTGTATCATAAACAGGATTACCTTTCTAACTTTTTATCCTGTCAAATCCATTACCCCAACATTTCTAACTTATTATTATGTATAATAGTATAAGTAACTTTGTGTAACTAGTGTAAATTTAATC
Source organism: Taxus wallichiana var. yunnanensis (assembly GCA_018340775.1). NCBI lineage: Eukaryota > Viridiplantae > Streptophyta > Pinopsida > Cupressales > Taxaceae > Taxus > Taxus wallichiana. The sequence continues at coordinate 1,047,647,823 of CM031239.1, forward strand.
ACTTGTTAATGAAAAATTATTTTAGACTATCACATCTGAGTCATTTTATTAGTGTACAACTGTTAATCTTCAACATTCAGAGATCATTTTCTGTAAAGATAGATTTCATTCAGAAAAATAAAAGCTGTTAATAAGTATTTATTGTTATTTGAAGTGAAATAAATAACTAGAATAAAATAACCTATTAAAAATAGTATTACAATACCATGTCATCTACAACACCATTATTAATCACATAACAGAGTAAACATTTATAAATCGGTCACCACACTATTTTATATTACAAAGATTATTTTACATTTCAAATCCACAATGCTTAAACATATGTGATTTGAATCAGAGAAGCAGTGTGTCACTTACTTCCGAACTCTAGAGTATATACAATTATCAACTAGAAATTCAGAATACTAAACACAGCCCACCAGACCTTAGATCCCTTAAATCGTCCTCTATCTTCATCTTCTTCTTCATCTTCTTTGCAGCCGCATCCAATGCAAGTTTGTTCATCTTATTCCTTCTCTTCAAAACAGAGTAATCTTCTTCAGGTCCCCTGTTCAAATCTTGGCGTGGTATGTACAAAATCCCCTGTTCATCATCAACAGCACTGTTCTTAGCCTTAGGCTTCCTGAAAAACAACTTGAAGTTTCCTGGAAAGGAACGATGGCTAGGCTGGGAGGGTCCGCCCATGAGTTCCACATAGTCCAGAGCTCCTTGATGGAGGGAGCTCAATCCATGAAGCGGGTGGTACTGGTCTCCATGAAGAACAACGGTGCCGAGGTTGAGAATACCCTGTGGACGGCCTGAAGGGAGCCTGACTTGCACAGCACAAGAGTCCATCCACATGCCCCTCGTCTCATCTCCTCCATAGCCCCTCACCAGGTTATACAGCATTACTCTCGCAGTGCCCACAAGCCTGTTTTTAAGAGGGGCAATGCAGTAGATCTGAATTGTGACAGAAGCAGTTTTACTCTTCAGAAAACTCTGTTCACATCGGAATATCACCTTGTCATTCCATGTGGGGTTCGACCCTCCTGCTACGTCAATCTGGGTATACATTTTCTTCCCTGTATTGATCCATACAACGCCATAGGTTTGCATTTCTCCGAACAGAGTCATCTTCTTCAGGTCTTGGGCTGAGATTATGTTAAGCTCCAACAATATGTTTTGATCCATTCCAGAAAATGAAGTTAAAGAACGATTTACCTTCTGGTATGGAACCGGTCTTCTTATATATAATCTCGCTTCGTCCCACCTGTTAAACACATCATAAAAGCATGCTAATTATAGATTTTCAAATGTGTCTAATTATAGATTTTTATTTTATTTTTTAAAATATAGAAGCGCATTCGAATAATGTAAGGAGAGATAGTATTGATACGTAATTATAAAACTGACTGCATTTTAGAAAATGTAAATGTGCATATATTGTCTTATATAATTTTATGTCTTACATACACTTTATCTTAAAATTATGTGTAGATTTCTTTATTTTTATTTAGAAGATTCGGTTTAGTTAGAATATTTGTTTGTACGAGTAAATTATGTTGTCTTATATACCATTTTTAATTTATTGTCGGTTTTATTTAGAAGATTTGTTTATTTTGATAGATCATAATTTGTTTGTCAATATTTTATTAATTATAACATTTTTTTTTCACTTTCATAAAGACAATGTATGAGTGTATTGATTATTTTAAATTTGAAGACTTATGGCAAAAATACAATTTTAGTGAATTTTAGAATCAATAATTATAGTAATGAGATATACTAAATTGTTAATCTAATTTAAGGGGGAAATTGATTGATATTAGAAGGGAAGAGTATATAAGTTGTGTGTAAAAATCTATCTTAGAAAAGCAATTGAATTGATCTTTGTGATAGATAAGACTTGAAGTGCTCAATGAACAAAATCTCGATAAATTTAGTGATTGTGAAATGTATGTGAGACAATTTTAGTGAAGGGATGATTACTGACACCAAATTTGTGCCCACTAGTCGATGAAATTGTCTTGCATCAACTCTATGCACTTGAAATTTTACCTACACTTTATATTGGTTCTACTCTACAAATAACATGCCTCAATTCCATGAGATGATGTATGAAACAAGTTTGATATTTATTATACTTTCTACAAACCCTAGCTAACCACACCATGAAACGTGAAAGAAATCAACGTAAACTAAGCATAGAATTCCTTCCAATGAATTTTAGATGAAGCACTATTTTACATAATCTTGTGAGTTAGGGCATATGAAGTGGAAGATGTCGATATGTTCTCTATCTACGCATAGGAGGAAAAACACATATCCAATAGTTAGAAGGTATATATGAATGAATGCTTGTTTTAGATTTATAGAAGTGATTTTAAGATGCACTTGTATAAGAAATTTTTACCCATCTACTAACGAACTATTATATTGGTATAAGGGCAATTTGAATTATCCCAAGAATTGTGATTTTCACTTATTAACAACCCATAATTTGTAAGATTAAATATTTAATATTAATTCCAAGATGCAATTCAATGCATTTATTAAAGTAGAGAGATTAATTTATATGCATTTAGATAGATTTATTATGATTCGAAGGTATTAGTTTAGATCCATTTAAATGGATTTGGTGGTAATGTCAATTTATTTAATTGCATTTGAGTGGATTCATTTTTTCTTTAAGAACTTATATATGAAAAGAGGGGAACAATTTTTTGTTATGCCAATGGGAATGCCTACTAGTTTGAGGTGTCTTTCAGTGACTTGATCGATGATCTACATTAACTTTTGTAAAAGAAGGAAATGCAATTACTTAAAAATATCTTATACAAAAAAATTCAAGATTTTTTTTTTTTGAGATTGATATTAATTACCCTTTTGTCATACATATATTCAATATATCTATAATAATATGTAATAAATTAATGGAAAAAGAAAATTGAGATCAAGGAAAATGAAGCTACCAGGGTGTAGTAATGGGATAATTCTACACTACCCACCGCTTCCCCTTCCCCTTCACCTCCCCCTCCCCAAAAAAAAGTAGTCAACAATACATTTTTATGGCATACCTCTATGTACATGATGGTATCAAAGTATATATTCATTTTAGCACAACCACTTCAATAGATCTTAAAACACTTTCCACCAATCTATGCCATTTCAGAGCCAAAAGCATGGTCAAGTTATTATCACGTTAATGTAGACTTCTATGAGAAAAGAAAATATGTTTAGAACATTAAGTGGACATTAAATTTAGATATGGAATTAGAGCTTAGAACATGATTCAAAGAATTACAAGCAAATAACACATCCTCCAGTTAAGTTATATGATTTTAGGATGTTTGTGCACTTTTTGTTATTGAGTTTAGATTAGGCATTATCGCCACCTTTCTTGAATTTAGATTATAGTATTTGTATTTAATTTTAATTTAACGTTTAGTTTTTGGTAAAGATAATTTTTCCATATCTTGTTTGTATTTTAAAACTTTGTAGCCAAGGGTGGTGGCGGACTATAATAATATCATGCTAACACTTAATGGCTAACCTTTATTTGACATCCATGTGATCATCAGAAGGTGGTTTCCTTCTTTCTTGAAAAACTAGATATTTTTGGGTAATATTTTGGGTATAAGATATCTTGTTTGTATATTCAAATTTGACATAGTGTTACAACTATGTTGAGGCCATCTATCACTAATCAATATAAAATTCATAAACAATATAAATTAGAACTAACCTCTTAAATTTTATCTAAAAGTAACTAACATCACATGATTTATATTTCTCAACGTCTAACATCTCTTATTCCAACCTTTTGTCTATTCTTCATCATTTTTTTTACCATCTCTATTTGGGTACATCTTAATTTTACCTTGGTATCAACACATAATTCATATGGAAGATATATTTATTATGCTAGAAATTCAAGCATTCCAAAATTTTGAATCTTGAAATTTGGCTAAAATTACTCCACTATATGTTTTAGTATTTGTCACTCTCTTCCATTGTTTATAGAGATAAATGAGAAGAGGAAGCCAACTATTTTGACATGGTTGAAAATAAAATGTAGTATGTATGTAGAAGAGAGAATTGTTTCATACATCAAGAATATTTCTTCTTTTGGTACCATGAATGCGAAATGCCTTGAAAATGGTCAAAGAAGCAAGATCAACTATTGAATCCCATTATGGGGTAAATCCATTATAAGAGATGCATTTTATCTGTCAAATCCATCACTGCAACATTTGTATCATAAACATAGTTAGCAGATGGATTACCTTTCTATTTTTTATCCATCATATCAAATAAATCAAGGTGACATTTGTAACTTATTATTATTCATAATATTATAAGTAACTTAGTGTAAATTTTAATCACTTGTTAAAATGAAAAAATATTTTATAGTATCACATCTATGTTATTTTATTAATGTATAACTATTAATCTTCAACATCCAGAGATCATTCTTTGTAAAGATAAATTTCATTAAGAAGAATCAAATTTGTAAATATGTATTTATTGTATTTATGCACAAGTGTGAAGGAAGCAATTTTGAAACTGGCTGATCTCTAACTTTAGGGAAGGAAATAAACTAACGTTTGTCATTTTATCCTAATACGTAAGGATGCAAAATATACATTCTCAAGCATAAAACTTGTTTTAAGTAATTAAAAAAAACATATTTGAATAACTGATTCACTGTAAAAGGGAAAATAATTATGTAATTTAATAATATGATACATCTATGATGAGTCATAAGATATTATCTAAAATATCTATCAAAAGATGGATTTGATGGACTGTCGATGTAATATAAAACATATACAAAAGATAGAATAACCATGTTGATGCAAATACATTGTCTTGGAACTCAATCAATCCCAAAACAAAGGCCTTTTATTTTAGCCGTATGCAATTTTAAATAATGAAAACAGAGCTCTATCTTAAAATTATTTGCAAAAATCAAACATTTCTTTCAATTTCCATATTTCCTGGAGTAATGTCAATTCCACATGCATTCCATTTACTTTTTATTAATTTGGATATTTTGTGATATATAAGTTGAATATATAGACTGTGTTTCTTAGTTGTGATTGAATGACGAGATGATTTGAGATAGAAAAACAATTACGAAGAAAACCAATTACATAGCAAAGTAGCAGAGAATTTATTGTTCACAATTTATAAGAAAATGCATCTCCACTAGCAAGTTTTTTCAATTGCCAGTGTGTCACTATAGGAATGAAAACCAGTGTGGAACTCTACAACATAAAATTCCTCCTCACTGGACTCAAAACCAGCGAGGAAGAATTGAGACAAAAATGGATTCTCGGATGAACGCTAGACTTTGCGTACCTCATAATTTGTGCAGAAACTTTCTCTTAGGAAGTTAATGGTACATAGTCCCTTCCCTTCCCTTTGAGATAGTGTATTCTGGTAAAAGACCCTTTGAGATCACATCTGCAAACTCAATTTCCAATGAGGCCCTTCCCTTTTGATAGTTTATCAGATCCCGCTTATGTTTTTGCCAAAAGCACGTAATAGAAAAGTAGTTTTCTCGATGTTTTGCCACACCATCTTCTATGCTCCGGATTCATAAGCCTTAAGAGTCCAAAAGAGCTCTCATTATTTGATGCCTCTTATCTGCAAGTAAAATTTTAAAAGAGGGCATGGAAGATATCCTATTGTAAACAAGACCTCTCCACTTGAAGCTTGAGCAAAGAGACCTCATTTTATTGTACTTCTTGTGAAATATTTTTTTAAACTCCAATAAAGTTATATATTGAAAACAATAAGTCCGATGCTTTTTCCGAGAATGGAGGGTTTGGAACAATTGTTTTAGAGATAGGTCATGCGGAACAAATGTTCACACTCTATGTGTAGGAGGGCAATTTTAAACCTTGTTTTCTAAGGACAAGTTTTTGTTGGCAATGCCAACTATAGATTACTATGCAAAACCATCAACTACATGCAAATATTGAACAAGAGGCTACCGTTCTATTGAAGAAATATAATAATTAGCATCTAAAAAATGGAAAACCGAGCAACATAGTTTACAAATTCCTTACTTGAAGATGCCTTCATCTTACGAACGATGATACAAAATAGAATGCCTTAAATCCGCTTGAATAGAACACCTTAAATCCATGCAATATCTTTATCTTTTTGTAGTTTCCACACATTTCTTCTATAGATGGGCCGAGATGAATTTTGCAAGTCCATCATATATAACACAAGGGAACCATCCATTGCATTTGTTCTTCTTATTCCTCTCTACAAACATTGTTAATCTTAGTAGCTTGGACAGTTGTTTGTCCTCACTTGAATATAGCAGCATTAGTTATGGGTAGTTTGGACAGCTATTCGTTTTGGCCTAGAATTAGAAAAATAGTTGTTTTTTTCAAACAAATATTGTTAGGATAAAAACAATTGTTATTTAATATTGACTCCTTTTAGGTGACACCTCATAACCAAGGTTGTTAATGGTTATTGAGTTGTCTTAATCTCAGCCATTCATTTGTATTAATCTCGGCCGTTGATTTTCAACAAGAGTAGTATATAAGGGGGTCATTGGGTCATTTGTAAGGAGGAAGTTTTTAGATAAGCTTGCAGTGTTAGCAAGTATTCTTGCAGTGTTAGCAGAAGGGCGCAATGATAGCGTTGGAGATAGCAGTGGAGGAATATCAGCAGGAGGATTAGGAGATTGTGAAGCTCACGCAATAAGAGGCAAACAATATTTTTATCTCTTGATTTGCTGAAGTTTAATATATTTGTCATCTGTAGTACTGGTTTTCCCTACGGGGTTTTTCTAGGGACAATTGTCCGAAAATATTGTGTTCACCTTGTTGGGTATTTTTTTATGTGTTTGTATTTGTGAAGTTACAGTTGTGTTATTTTCCAATATTTGTTGATCAAATAATCTTACAAGATAGGAGGTTAATAATCAGTAACTGTAATAGATTTTTCACATGGTATCAGAGCTAAGTTCGGGTAGAAGAGATTTACCCTAGGTGAAAGAAAGTGAGGGTTTATAAAACCCAGTTTAACCTCTTCAAAATTATTATTATTATTTTCTTTTAAGATGGCCTCAACAGGTTTAAGAGATCAGGATAGATTGGATGGAGCCTCAAATTTTGGTGTCTGGAAAGCCAGAATTTCTCTATTGCTGGAAGAGAATGGTATCAAGGAATATGTGACCACTGTTGTACCTGTACCTACAGATGCAACACAACTCTTAGCATATAAGAAGGAAGATGCCAAGGCGAGGAGGCTGATTCTTGATGGTGTCAAGGATCATATTGTTCCGCATATTGCAGAGTTAGATACAACGAAGACGATGTGGGATGCCATTATGAATCTGTACCAGAATGCTACCACTAACCGGAAGCTGATTCTCAGAGAAAAGTTGAGGAATACCCGGATGAATAAGGGAGAAGACGTCACAAGTTACCTCACCAGACTTAGACTTGTCAAGGATGAATTGGCAAGTTGTTGGAGACAAACCAAATGATGACGAGCTAGTGAGAATATCCCTAAATGGGTTTACTAAGCAGTGGGATGTCTTTGTTCAAGTCATCAATGGACGAGAAATCTTACCAAGTTGGGATCGAATATGGAGTGATTTCACTCAAGAGGAGCTTAGACTAAGTCTTGTCAATGGAGCCAACAATAAGAGTCAGAAAAGTGAGGTGGAATAGGAAAATGTTGCCCTAACGGGTAAAGGGAAAGCAAAGAAGGGGTCTAGTAAAGGATCAAATTCACAAGGTGAAAAGAAGAAGAAATATTCTTCGAAGATCAAGTGCTATGGCTGTCACGAGTTTGGCCACTATGTCAGTGATTGCCCAGAAAGGAAGAATAATGAAAAGAAAGGCAAGAAGCAAGTTGTGGCTTCAGAAGTGCAGATGAGCTCTCTAGTAGAATGGAAGATGAGTTTGCACTCATAGCATGTATGGTTAGCTCAACCTCACAGAGTGTTTGGTACATAGATAGTGGGGTGTCATATCATATGACAGGAGTTAGAGAATAATTCTCCAGTTATAAGGAAGAGAGCACCAGAATCTAGATCTCTATGGGGAACATGTCCAAACTCAACTCAATTGGGAAAGGGACTATTCAGTTTCAGAGGGAGAGTGGTAAGATGATTCCCCTTCATGATGTGTTGCATGTTCCAGGCTTAGGGATGAATTTGATTTCTGTATCTGTCCTTCAGGACAAAGGGTACAATGTACTCTTTAGAGGGGCACATGTGTTGATCAAGCACAAGGATTGGAAATCACCCATAGCTATTGGAGTTAGGAGCGGTCGGCTTTATAGGCTGCAGTTTGATATTCCTAAGGCACTCATGAGCAACAGTAATCTTAGAGATCAGGGAGAGCTATGGCATAGAAGGATGGGCCATATCCATCATGGAGCCCTTAAATTACTTCATGAGACAGTGACAGGTGTTCCTGAGGTGAGCACAGAGCACGATGATGTATGTAAGGGATGCGTGTTGGGGAAGTTTGCTAAAGCATATTTTCCAAGGAGTGACACCAGATCCAAGGGCGTTCTTGATCTAGTACATTCAGATGTATGTGGACCAATGTCGACGAAGTCTCTTAGAGGGTATGAGTACTTTGTTACTTTTATTGATGATTTCTCTAGGAAGACATGGATATACTTCTTGAAGACCAAGGATGAGGTTTTCAGTCGCTTCCAAGAGTTCAAAGCTCTTGTGGAGAATTCGACAGGAAGGAAGATAAAAGTTCTTCGGTCAGACAATGGAGGCGAGTACAAAAGCAATGAGTTCAGGAGTTCTGTACCAGAGAAGGAATCAAGAGAGAGTGGACTATTCCTTACAATCCGCAACAGAATGGAGTTGCTGAGAGGAAGAATCGGTCTATAACGGAGGCATCAAGGGCTATGTTGCATGACCTAATATACCCTGCGTTATCTGTGGGCGCAGGCATGCAAGACAACAATATACATACTGAATAGAGTTCCACATAAGGTACTAGGAAGATGACACTAGAGGAAGCATTCACTGGGAAGAAGCCAGATGTCAGTCACTTTAGGATCTTTGGGAGTTTGGCATATTGTCACATTCCTAAGGATACACGTACCAAGTTAGATTAGACTACAGAGAGAGGGTACTTTGTGGGGTACAATGAAACCTCAAAGGCATATCGGATATTCATTCCGGGGACCAGGAGGATTATTTTTCGACGTGATGTCAAGTTCATGGAGGACAAGGCATTTAGAAGGTCTAGAGATTTGCCAGTAGATGATCAGAGTGAGCAGCCAACAAAAGCTCCAAGGATCACTCAATCGAGTCAAGGGCAGCAAAGCTCGAGTACAGTTACTAGTACAAGCATAGACTCAGGAGGAGAGAGTTTTCAAAGTATGGAGCAACAAGTACAAGAAGAGATGCATCAAGAAGATATGGAGGTTGATATTTCATCCTCTATAGTTGGCGCAAGCAAGAACCGTGAGGTTCAATGCATACGTAAGAATACTCGAGGAGTTAGTGGGTACTCTTAGGAGGAGTAATAGACAATAGAAACCACCAATGTGTATGATGACTATGTTGCATTAGTTAGTATGTTGGTAGATAGTGAACCTTCTAGCTATCGGAGAGGTCGCACAACATCAAGTGTGGCAAGAAGCAATGGTTGAGGAGTATACTTCAATTATGCAGAATGATGTGTGGGAGGTAGTGCCTAGACCAACAGATAGGGCAGTGGTTGGATCACGCTGGATCTATAAGATCAAGCACGGTGCAGATGGTAGCATCGAGAAATATAAGGCAAGGTTTGTGGCAAAGGGGTTCTCTCAGAAAGAGGGAATAGACTATGAGGAGACATTTGCTCCAGTTGCCAGGTATACTTCTATACGAGTTGTAATCTCAATTTCAGCACAGATGGGATGGCAGATCCATCAAACGGATGTCAAGAAAGTGTTTCTTAATGGTGAGTTGAAAGAGGAGGTATACATAGAACAACTGAGAAGGCTTTGTAGCACACAACAAAGAGACCACATGTGTAGATCAAGAGAGAGTTGTGATGGACTCAAGCAGCTCCTAGAGTGTGGTATGAGTGCATTGATAGTTACTTGCAGGAAATGGGCTTTATGAAGAGTGAGGCAGATGCTAATCTCTACTACTTGGTAGTTGGAGGTGAGATTCTCATTCTTGTCCTATATGTAGATGACTTGTTTCTTACAGGTTCACTGGGGCTCATAGAAGAATGCAAGAGGGATCTTGCAGCGGAGTTCGAGATGAAGGATTTGGGACTCATGCACTACTTTCTAGGCATGGAGGTATGGCAAAAAGATGGAGAGATTTTCCTTGGGCAAGGGAAATATTGCATGGAAATATTGAAAAGGTTCAGGATGGAAGATTGCAAAGCCATGTCTACACCCATGATCATGAATTGGAGGAAGGTAGACACATCCAGGGAGAAGGATGTAGACCCCACCTTATACAGGTAGTTGATTGGTTCTCTCATGTATTTGGTCAATACCAGGCCAGATATAGCTTTTGCAGTTAACTCTCTTAGTCAGTTCATGGTTGAGCCAAAGAGAGTGCATTGGATTATGGTAAAGCATGTGCTGCGTTATTTGCGAGGTACAATCAAGTATGGAATTAGATATGCTTGAGGTGAAGGAATCAAGGTTGATGGGCTATACTGACGATTGGGCTGGTAGTACAACGGATAAGAGGAGCACTTGTGGTGTTGTTTGACTCAGGATCGGGAGTTGTATCTTTGTTCAAAGCAGAAGTAGAAGTCGTGGCTCGAGTTCAGAGAGTCGAGTACATAACAGCTGGAAGATGGAAACATGTGAAGCTATATGGCTTTGAAGTTGCTAGTAGCTTTGTTTGGTCAAAAGGTTGAGACTACGGTGATACACTGTGACAATCAGAGTTGCATCAAGTTGACTGAGAATCTAGTGTTTCATGATAGGTCAAAACATATAGACATCAAGTATCACTTCATCAGAGATTGTGTACAATGCGGGGTTGTTAAGCTACAGTTTGTACCTACAGATCAACAGGTAGCAGACATTCTGACAAAGGCATTGGGGAAGGCAAAATTCATCTTCTTCAGAGAGATGTTGGGTGTCATGCAGAACAACTTCCTCGCTAAGAGGGAGTGTTAATCTTAGTAGCTTGGACAATTGTTTGTCCTCACCTGAATATAGCAGCATTAGTTATGGGTAGTTTGGACAGATATTCGTTCGCCTAGAATTAGAAAAATAGTTGTTTTTGTCAAACAAATATTGTCGGGATAAAAACAATTGTTATTTAATATTGACTCCTTTTAGGTGACACCTCATAACCAAGGTTGTTAATGGTTATTGAGTTATCCTAATCTCAAAGCCATTCATTTGTATTAATCTCTCGGTTGTTGATTTTCAACGAGAGTAGTATATAAGGGGTCATTGGGTCATTTGTAAGGACGAAGTTTTTAGAGAAACTTGCAGTGTAGCAAGTAGTCTTGCAAAGTTGTTAGCAAGGGTGTAGTGATAGCGTTGGAGATAGCATTGGAGGAATATCAACAGGAGGATTAGGAGATTGTCGGAGTTCACGCCAAGAAGAGGCAAAGCAAAGATTTGTATCTCTTGATTTGCTGAAGTTTAATATATTTGTCATCCTGTAGTATTGGTTTTCCCTACTGGGTTTTTCCAGGGACAATTGTCTGAAAATATTGTGTTCACCTTGTTGGGTATTTTTTTATGTGTTTGTATTTGTGAAGTTACAGTTGTGTTATTTTCCAATATTTGTTGATCAAATAATCTTACAAGACAGGAGGTTAATAATCAATAACTCGTAATAGATTTTTCACAAACATCCCCTGTTATTTTCCATGGGATACACAGAATCCTCTCGTTTTCATCATCATCATGATCATCATGGCTTTCTTAGCCTTATGTCTCCTAAAAGACAACTTACCCATAAATGAACTAGGCTGGGTTGTGCCCCGCCTTGAGATATGCACCATGGAAGGAGCTCAATCCATGAAGTCATAGGTGTCTTCCTCAAGAATGATGGTACCGAGGTTGAGAATACCCTATGGAAGGTCCGAAGAGAGCCCGAGTTGCAATACACAAAAGCTCATCCACATGCCTCGTGTGTCCTCCATTGTGCTTGAGGAGGTTACATAGCATGGTCATTGTGGCATTACTCACAAGTATATCTTTAAGGCGCCCAATACAAGATATCCGAATTGTTACAAAATAAGTTTCATTGTGAAGAAAACCATCTTCAATGCCGAGAATGAGATTGTCATTCCCTTTGGGGTTTGAGACTCTCACATTGTCACTTTTCATTGAAATTTTGTTGTCTAAATTGATCCATACAATGGCATAAGTTTGTATTTCCCAAAACAATCTTCTTCAAGTCTTGGGGTGACAAAATTCTTAATTCCAACATGCTCGATGATCCATCAAAAGAAATGTTGGGATGAAGCCTGGAGGTGAGCCAGTCTTCTTATTTCTTTAAAGAGGGCTTTCTCATTTCGTCCCGAGTTTTAAACAGAGGATAATCTAGTTTTAAAAACCTTGCAAACTAATTATAAGTCTTTTTAAATATAGAAACCTCTATAATTAGCAAGTCTTATAACCATTTTTAAAAAGAATAACATTAAGCGCATTTTAAAAATATAAAGAAAACCGAGTATATTGACGCGTAATAATAAATTTAAATGTATTGGAGCAAATATAAAAATAAAAATGATGTTCATATGTGCATATATTGTCCTCATCTCTTATATGATTTTATGTTGTTCACTTCATTTAAAAAAAAATATGTATGTACACATTATTATATTATTTTACTTATTATTGACTTTATTTATAAGATCGGGTTTTTTTTTTAAATTTCAATATTTTGTTAATTATAATAATATGTCTAAATACATTCATAAAGTTAATGTGTGAGTGGATTTTCTTTTGATTATTTGCAAATATAAACTAGCAATCGCATGTGTCCAATACAATGTGAACGCCAAATGGTATATGTTATTAGATTTGGAAACACGGTTATTACTTTTTTAGTTGATGTTGATAAGGGTGTGATTGACATAATACGATTTTATATTAAAGCCAAAACAAATGTTGCAAAATACATTTGAAGGGATGTTAGATAAGAGTTAGTTGTGTAATAATTGAATAGAAATTCAAGTGAGACATGTAAGTTTGTGAATAGTCACTCTCAAGAATGTTGTGAATGTGAAGCATTGTTGTCAAAGTAGATTAAACGAATGACTAAGTGCTTTAACATATTATCTCTCCATGAAACTAAAATGAGACAAAATATGCAATTATATATAAACAAATCTGAAATGGTTATGGTATATTCCAATTTTTTTATTACCTCAACAAGTTTGAGAGCATCATTGTTAGAGCTATTTTGTTAGAGGTTGAATGTTGAAACACCAAGAACTTGGCGAGAAAAAGGAGAGGCGATGGAGATGTGGTTGATGCTGTAAATGAATTCTAGATTTTATTTATCGAAATGATTTTCTTGTGCCAAAATTGTTCCTTTAATTATCAATCTAAATGGATGTAGAAGAGTTTTGTTTCTTTGAATGGTGCAACATGGTATCAAGAGCTAGTTGTTGTTCTCAAGACAAAGGTAGTGTGGTAGATGGTGGTATGGGAAGCATGCCTGGTGTTATTTTTTTCTTCCTTTTCTCTCTTGATCATATGACATTGAATCCTGAGTTGGGACATCCAAAAATCTCAAGTGGACCCAAACAATTGCTTTAGTCGACCGCAATTTCCATTTATCTCCTTTATGGTTCTGTTGTAGCTCCAATCTCGAGCAACCTGAATAAGTGGTAGGTGTTCCATGGTCAGCTAGGTGAAATCTATATGCATCCAAGAAAGTGGTTGTTTCTTATACATCGGCGTCACTTTCAACGACATGTCTCAAGATTTTTTGGCCAACATTTAATGATACAAACGAATGACAACACATAACAAGTGGCTGTTTTGCAGCATGTGGCATGTTTCCTGTGCACTTATGTCATGTTCAAAAATGCTCTCTGTGAGCATTTTTTGAATCACAATGTGTGTTGGTGAATCCGCTTTAGCATCTCTTGAATATATGAATAGCATTTGGTGATAGGTTTCTGAACATTGCTATGCTTTTGAAGCATCTTTTGCAATATACTTCAAAACTGGATGATGTGAAAGTACTGGTTGGGAATCGACATTTTCCCTCCATATGTATATCATAATTTGATTGTGTATGTTCAGTCTATCATTGTTTCTCGAAGGAGGTACTTAATTTTCACATCACTTTCAATGAGCAAGGATGAAGTAGATTGCGTGGGCATGGTGTGTTGATCTCGCACTTTGCAATAGTGATTCCTTTCTACACAAGCATGCCATTACGAAATTTTTTGTGTGCACATCGAACATGATTAAGTAGTTCTTCAAGGTCTGCATGTGGGGAGGAGGATAGTATTTGTGTTGTATTTAGCAAACAAGGGTCGTCTAACAGTGACCTGCGAACAAAATCCAAGCGGTTGCAAGCTAGACGGGGGTTCCAGGAAGACACAAACTTATCAAAGTATTGTTTTGTTGCCTCAATAACTGTTGTATCCTCCCAGTCCATTACATCAAATTTAGGTGCATTCTTGAGCCACAATAAACCGTGGACATGTGTGGAGCCTCTATGTTGCCATTCATACCTGTGAGACGAGAGAGCATAAATATTAGTTATGTAGTCTGGAAAAAACTTATTAAATAGTAGATTTTAGTACCTGTACCAATATTCTACTTCTCCGAGTTCCTTCTGTAATATTTCTTCACGAAATATTGTGAATGTGTGATGTAGGTATGCTGATACTCGATGAGGGTTTGAGACAATGTTAAGTGTTCTCCAACACTGTGTGGCTCGAGGATCAGTAAGGCATTCACCATACATAATACTGTGGAGATCTAGCCATTTAGTGTCTACAACACTTAGAGTGAAGAATAAGGTTGGTGTCCCCATTTGTTCCACCATATCTAAAAGCTCGCTTTTTCTTTTTCCCAAAATGAATGCGTCCCTGAAGGCTCGATCCAAACCACATTAAATTGTCTGGGAGGTTATCTTTGGGGCATTCCAATAGTTGTCTTTGTAGATCTCCAATTGTTGTAGGGATTCCAGATTCAATGTTTTGTTTCATGAAAATTGCAGTTGTGGACTGGCTTCTGTGCTGCATTATGAGGTTTAGAAGGAAGTAGTGAAATCTTGGGTGTGAACCGAAGTGGCCATCATGGTAGTGCATCAAATGAGGAGCATATTAATGCATTGGAACTTCTTTTATGTGGAGATGTTGCCACATTACTTTTCCCAAAAATAAAGTTGGGAATTGTTTCCATGGAAGTTACTCATAGAATGTTGGTGGAAATCCTTCAAATAGTTGTATTTGTCGACAAGTTTGGAATGACACGGAATGGTAGGCTGTTAGTTGATATAAGTTGACATTTATTTGAGATTTCCGTTGTTATATGTTCTAGGTGACGATGTCTCTACTCAAAATTTATGTGAACTTTATTTTTACGTAGTTCTCTCTTCATCAAAGCTTGTTTTGTAGGTGTTGAAATGATTGCAAAGTTTCACACCTATGGAGCACCACTGTTGGGAAAAAATGTGTCGATAAATATAGAATGATGCATTGTTTGTTGACATATAAAAAAACTTTATACAATAAACTATATAGAATTGTAATGCATTTGGAGTTTCAATTGGAACTACGTGTAAGAGGTATCATTTAGAGGATTAAAAATTGGCATTTGTTGCTTAAGGAAAATAGTATTAGTTATATAGAAAGATACAATATGTTTCAATAGTATACAATGATGCAAATACGTACATAATATAAGTGCAAGTAATATTAGTGAATTGTTGAGCATGGTATTTGTGCAGATTCGTATAGGCAAGCGGAAATGAACTAAGCATTACAGCATGGGATGAAGATGGGCTCGCAGGTGTGGATCATGAGGAAGATTGGGTTGCTAACTAAAGAGCTCGTGGAGATTATCGACCTGTTGGAGAAATAACACATGGAGGATGGTTTTAATTCAAATCTAAGCAAAGTTCCTATCAGACGACGTCCCCAATAACTTGGGCAACAAAATATTTATCACTGGTGTTGACCGTTGAAGTCTTCAAGCAATTGGCATAGGGTTTAAAGAAATTAAACTTACCTTGATTCAAAGGGACGATGTAGATGGGACGAATCTACACAAACGACCTCAACTTTTGTTGCGCATGACAACAATTCCATCAAGTATCACGTCACGCTTATGAGATCCAAGGGTCGCGTATTTTGAATTAATGAAAGCAGTTTAAGCCAAAATTTTGTTGACATATTTTACCCAAATTCTCGTTACTAGTTTTAGTATAGTTGCTTTAAATACCCTGGTTGCTTAATGAAGGGTGGTATTCTCATGTTCGATTATCGGATCTCATACCAACTATTTTTTAACAAGACTCATCTTATTAGTATATTAGTGTTTTTGTTATTAAAGAAAGAAAGAATTCAATGATTTTGAAAAAACAAAGAGTACTTAGAAGTGTGTGTAAATACGAACCTGAAACATTCACCATTAAAACTAAAACCTTTAATACACAATTCAAGTTTTAAAGACATATTTCTGCGTAGAAGTGCCAAAAGAAAGATATTATTATTTCTTACCTTTTCCAAACACTTTGGAGTAGTGCGTTTTGAATCAAGCGAACGCCTCTTCCCTTTGGAAGTGGGATCAAGTCAAACGACTTATCAAATGCGTAATATCTACCTGCAGTAAACAAAAATTAATTTAATGAATGACATTGTGATTATACATTCATTACACCAATTGCTTTATACCAACTCCTTACAGATAAGCGACACGTGGAAATTCGATTCTATTTCCCTCGCAACTTTAAGAATTGATGCATACTCCCAAGCGTTGATGGTACAACTTTCGTATCAAATACTTGAACTAAATTGTTAGAAAACAATCTTCCTGTAGACTATATATATAGGCAACATTCACCATGCTATTGTTGAAAACGGAAAAGCTAAAAATATTTTTAAAAAATTAAAAAAATTAAAACGTCAAAACCTTCATATTAAAAGTAAAGTCAAAACAACATGCAAAATCAGAAAAGTAAAATTGTTAAAAATAGTAAAACCGTCATTTAAGCCGTCAAATTTGACACGGTCCCATGAATGTCCACAAAGCCTTTTCCCATAGGGGTAATGCCTTCGGTGTAAAAATACAAACGATGTTCATATGTGCGAGATATTGTCGTTACCTTTTATATGATTTTATGTCATTCACTTCATTTTAAAATTATGTGTATGTACACATTATTACATTATTTTATTTATAAGACCGATATTTAGTTAAATTTTCAATATTTTGTTAATTATAATAATCTTTCTATCTACTTTCATAAAGTTAATGTGTGAGTGGATTTTGTTTTGATTATTTTAGATCTCAAGATTTAAAAGATTATTATTGAATTTTAGAATTAAAAAATTAGAATCAACAATTATGGTAATGAGATACTAAACCACAAATTTAATTTAATGGGAAAATTGATTGATATTAAGAAGAAGGGTAAGTGTACAAGAGTGCGTGTAAAACCTACCTTTAAAGAGTAATTGAATTGATGGATACAAGACTTGAAGTGCTTAATAACAAATGAAAAACTCATGATTAAGTGATCTCGAAATGTGCGTAGGACAACTTTGGTGAGGGGATGATTGTAGGAAGAAAAGTTGTGCTGCTTTAACGAAATTGTCTTGAAGAAATTTTTCTTCCCGAAATTTAACCAACACTTTGTATTAATTCTACTCTATGAAAACATGCCTCAATTCCATATGATGATTTATGAAACACGTTTAATATGGATTCTTCCTTGCAATATTTTAGTAACCACTCCAAGAAATGTGAAAGAAAACAACATATACTAGGTAAACCGCCTTTAGATGAATTTTAGGGGAATCACTACTTTACATAACTTTTGAATTAGGGCTTATGACGTGTAAGAGGTCAACTATGTTCTCTATCGGTGCATAAGAAGAAAACACACATACCCAATAGTTTGAAGGCATATACAAATGAATGCTGATTTTAGAGTTATATAAGTAATTTTAAAATTCACATGTATCATAAATACTCATATAGCTACTAATGAACTATTATGTTATTATAAGTGCCACTTCTATTAGCCCAAAATCATGATTTCCACTTCTCATCTTCTCATTACGTCAAAAGACATATGCCAAAGTGGTGTTTGGCCTCCTTCTCCCGACACATGCTAGGCTTATCGATGGTGTAAAGGAGAGAAGAAAGGGCATTGAAGTATGAATAATTATGCACCGTGGGTTAAACAGAAACCCTAAAATGGGAAAAGGGAGATGGTTCACGCTATAAGTAAGGGAGAGGGAAAAACCCTAAAACATGCCATCATAGGAAGGAAAGAGATGTAGAGAGGGTGGAGAGATAAATGTTTTTGCAGGGCCATGGGGAAACATAGAATGTAAAGATGAGTGGCAAGTGATGTCTACCACAAGAAAGGAAGAGGATGTGGGATGCACAAACCAATATGGATGCGTGATGCAAAAGTAATGGAGTTGTGGAGGTTTGTGCTAATAAAGGGCTATTTAATGAGGTTTTTAAATTTGCTTGATGTGCAAGTGATAAATGAATGTGAATGTTGTGTTTATAGGATGGTAGTGGAAAAGACATAGAGGTCGAAAACATGGTACAAATAAGGTCTATTTGATCACCTATCCAACATCTTAGAGGACGGAGTTTTGAAGCCCCATGTAAATACAACCTCCAAATATGTCTTACAAGCCCGTTTAAGAGAGGTAGCCACATTGTTAGATGCCTACCCTATTATGTGTGTACTTTTAGTTTCTATGTTGGGTTGTGTGTTTGTGTGAAGGTAGGAAATAAGTGGAACTTATATTTTTTGGTTTATTAGTTGGAGAAGCTACTTTATACCTTGTTTTGTGTGGTGACACTACTTAATGTCCGTGGTTCTGGATCTATTGGTTTTGATATGTAATCCTTTATTTTGTGGTCATCCACTTTCGCATGTAGGCACTAGAAGTGACTATTTTCTACCTCTACTTCACCATTTGGAATTTTGGGCATGAAGGCCTATGTTTATATTCTCTGTATAAGGTCAATACAAGGTTTGAACCAATCAATAATTAAATTTAAAAATTATAAAAATGTGATTGCATTGTTTAAATCACTTAATGTTTGTTAATGTTTTCTACACACATAGTACTATAGGTTATATTGGATACGTAGTGCTGACTTGTGGCTTATAGAATCTCTCTTCATGTCATATGTCATTCATTTATGCTTTCAAATGTTTAGTACCTATCGACCTTGGTGTTGGCCATAACATAGTAATGATATATATAGGTGGTAGTAAGGAGTAGCTAGTCATCATATTGAGCACTCTAGTCTTATTGAATGTTCAACGCATCACTCGGTCGTAAGTTTATCCTTCGAGTTACGGTGAGGGTCATTCGACTCCCCATTATGCATTTTACTTCTTAGGTTTGATGTAGTTTTAGGGTATGTACATGGTAACTTCTTTCTTGCAAGTTCACAGTACTTTTGGCGAATCGTGAGCTCCTACACAGTCACCGGCTCCCGAGATCTAGTCACCAACGCCCGAGCACCTCTTCCCTAAACTGGGTGCCCCTATCTAGATCTATTACCGAGTTCAATAATTTCTAGTGAGCATTTACGAACATTGTTTCTAGTCCTGCATCAACACTTTCACTTGCCAGATCATTTCCTATGTGCGTAAAAATCAACCAAGTCTTCTTATCTGTCCTTCATACATAGGGTTTTTCATCTTACATGATTTATTACTTGTGTCATTACTATATTTTATCATTTATACATTATTTTTTAAAATAGTTACTCTGCAATAAGATTTAATTAATTCCAAATGAAATTAAATTAATCATTATGTCTCTATAATAAAGTCAATTACACTTCATAACTCACTTAACACTTTGTCATAATATCCTATTGTAAATATCAAAGCGATAACATTAAAATGTCTCCAAAATGTCCGTAAAGTAGTTGCAAATTATTTAGAGAAGCCACTACATTAAGTCTGAAGCATTTAAAAAATCAAAGTGTCAAAAATCATCCATTTCAAAGCACTCAAAGGTCCTACAACCATGTCTTAGCAAGAGAACATCATTATAACCATTATTAAATATCTTTAAGGGACAAAATAGTTCAGTTTATCAAAGCACACCAAATCACACTATTATCATGCTAGATACATTCCCTAATCTATAGTTAGATAACTATCTTCATGTCAAGAGACACAAAAGCACACATAGTGGTTGGATTAGATCAAATACATTAATTTCACCAAGACTAGGAAAACTACATGAGGCTTGATCTTAGTCAAAATAATGTTGTGGAATGTTTGGATTAGTTCATTATGGGTTAATTGCAAAGGGTAATCCATCCTTACCCATAAATTAATTTGTTTTTTTAATGTAATATTTAATGAAGGGATATTTTATGTATATAGGGTTTCTACTTATCATGGGTCAGGCACATGCTACGTTGAGGTTAAGTGAGCTTGAAAAACATACAATGACACACTTTTACTATAAAGTGAATGGAATGAAAAGTTACAAAACCCCACTACAAATATATAGGTCTAAAACTATACAAAAAGAGGTAGGATCATGCCATGTTCCCGTTATAGTTTGAGAGATGAATTGTTTTCATGTTAAGAATAACTCATCCATATAATCTACACACCTATATCCTCCAAATTTCACTTTACATAACTAAGTGTTTGTCTCTCATGTGTTTTGAGCTATCATTGTATTATTTTGGAATAGTTACAAAAAAAAAATTTTCCGGATGCGCATGATTAATGTTAATTAATTAACTCAAAATAATCCATTGTAACAAACCCTAACATCCTATATTAATTATATTAAACTTATAATTATTTGGGTGTAAACATTCATGTGTACTTAGTCCACATAAAAAACTTATTTCCTTTGATGCAATCAGGATCTATGTCTATACAAGACTACTAGCACTATGGGATCATTATATGTTTCACCATCATGTATCCTTTGTACACAAAAAATATTTCACACTTTCACGGGGTTTATTTTGAATCTATGAATACAATGATCCTAATATTGTGCAACTTCCCCTCGCAACTTTTATTCTCAACTTAGTCCCCCTTCTATAATAATGATAGACCAACTAATATAGATCTCACAATCCTTTTTGTGTTGATAGTCCGATGAGAGTGGATGATGTTAGAATGGGGTTGACTAGTGGAGCGAGTGTGGTTTGGAAAGGGTTGATTGAAGACGTCTAGATTCTAAATTGGTGGTGCATTTGGGTTATCAACTCGCAACTCACCTCTGTTGATAAGGTCTCGAATGATGTTTATAAACGAGTGTCACCTTTCGATGTCATGACCCTTGATCCTATTATATTTATAGTAATCATTCTCTCAATATGAGGAGGGATTTGAGACAAATGTAGTGATGGGACAAATAGGTGTAACGGTGATCATACATAGAACTAGGATTTAATAAAAATCAGTACTTATAGGACTCACCAATAGGTGTATAGCTATGTTGAGGGCGTGTGCATTCAAAAGTTGAATGTTCCTTAGAAGAATTCTTTTTTAAGACCATGGTTGATGTTATTTTAGATTTTTAATGCCTAGGAGATGGTTTGATTGAGGACTCGAGTTTAGGTTTCTTTGATCCGAGTTTGACCCTACCATCCTTAAGAGTGTAAAGTTCTAGTTTACGAGCCATAGTAATGGCTTCACAAACATTTGGAAAGATTGGATTTGGAGTGTGGATGATATATGTTTAGCACATGAGTGATAAAATAGTTCGATTAGTTTGGTATGTGGGAGGGAAAATGATAGTTGATTAATAATACCCCTCCAAGGGTAACAAAATCTGGGATATACTCGTCCTCAAATTATTTTATGGCGTAAAGGTCGATGATTGTGAATTTGCAGGAGATATTGATTGAAAAGTGTTTTAAGAAAATTTACAAAAGATGTGCAAAGGAGAGAAATTAATAATGTGGGATATTATTGTACCAATCTAGCATGGGACTTCTAGGGGCATAAGGAATTTTATCAACACGAGGTCCTAGTCATGTGTGATAAGGTAACACACATGTCAAAAGGATCAAATTTGTTATTGTAGGTATTATTTTCTATAAAAATTAAGGAACTTGTGGCTTTCCCTTTTTAGAGGATATGCTTTGTATGGTATGGAGGGATGGATGGGCTTGTTGCAAATTTATTTGTAAGATAAATTGTTTTTGGGACCTATATAAGCAACTTATAGACTAGAGGTCCTATTCATGAGTGCTTGTAAAGGATCATTTTGTGTTGGTTGATATTGAGGATTGAATGATGAAGGTCCTGGTTGATTATATGTATGTGGGTTTGTTTGTTGATATGGCTGATATGATATATGGATATTATCTTTGGAGTAGAGCATTCATGGGAATGTTTTATGTTGGTTGTGAGACTAGAGGTTGTGAGGGTTGGATGTATTGATATTGGAATGGATTTGAAGTATTTATAAGATGTTGTGATTTTTGGGGTAGATATTCGGATGGGTTGGAAGTATGGATAAATGGTTGAGACTGTGGTGGTATGTGCCGAAAGAGGATGGAAGTGTGGATTAGGGGTTAAGATTGTTGTGACATGTAGTGATATGGGATGGATGTGTTAATTAATGGGTGGGATAGTTGAAGTATATACCGAGAGGATATTTTTGAAACAAGGGTGGTTGATAAATGTTTGTGAAGAAGTGTGAACACCGCAACTAGAACTTTTATTAATAAGGGGTATTGACATTGGGATGGACATGACCACATTCTGAATGGATGAAGTGGGTTGTTGTGAAGGAATAGGTTGGGACACGCTAAGTGGGATGGCTATCGAGATTATGATATTTTTGAAGAGTATTAGAGACTAATGATCAAAGGTGGACGAAGATACATTGGTGTTATTCTATCCGGAGAAGGAGACAAATGAGAGATCTAGTGAGGATGATGAATGTTGGTTGGTTGTATTTTTGAAGAAATAAAATTGGGATCAAAAGTGTTGACGGGGGTCGATGACGTAGGGTTTGATGTTCATGATCCACTAATAGCGAAATAAGGATGTAGTTTTTGGATGACCGGATCGTGATTAGGATCAATAAGTCAAGAAAATTCATAGGTCACATTGGTGACAGGGATCATTGTTGATGTGTGGATTTGAAAAAGTACACCATGGGTAGCTAAGTAGGCATTGAGAGCCACAAGATTTGAATCCAAAATCTTAGTGAAGACTGGATCACCACCAACAAAAAAAGATAGGACTTGAATGGGTCTAGGATTTCTGGTGTTGGAGGTGATGAAGATGATTGGTATTAGTGAATTAGATGTGGTATATCATCACGATGATTTTGGACATTTTCTATGTATTGTTGGAAATGTCCAGTCATGTTGTTGGAGTTTTATAGACGTGAATGATGTCTAGTTAGGACCATGAAATAAAAAAATAAGAAGCGAAAAGAAAAGAAAACTGGATGGTTAATTACAATCACATAAGAGAATTTTTCTTATCTTGATTAAATTATGAAAATATGAAATGCGAAAAATGGTTAAGAAGGTACTAGAAATGGCAATCTATGGTTGGTTTCTGTGGAGTTAAAGGATGGAGTCCTCGATATACCCAAAGGTACATGAGGCCCAAATATGTGTTGGTGTTAGTATGAGGCATGGTATTGGGGCCTACCCCCGATTCATGGTCCCACAATGATAAGGGAGTCAGTGCTTAGCCAATATACCACCCACCAACTTATTTATACTTTTCTAAAGCACCAAGTCAGCTTATCCTCTTGGTGATAAAATCCAGATTAGGTGCACCAGGTAGGAATATTTTAGTGCACTTTGTATTTGATGTGGTTTAGTTGTGTGTGAGGGGAGTTAAGTGAATGTAAATTTTAAACTTCTAATTAAAGTATGTGATTAGGCAAGATGAAGGTTCGTTTTAAGTACCAAAAAGAAATAGTAATTTGATGAGGATAAACAAACAAATGCAATGCTAGAAGAGAAGACATACCCGTAATCATTTTTCACTTTTTTCTTTTGATTTATATTTTTGATTTTAGCTTAGATTTGAATGCGAAACAAAGAATTCAGAGCGAGAACCCTGCAAGGTTCGATGGAATTGGAAAAGAAAAGACAAAATACTAATAGAAGGAAAATGACTGATTAATAAAGAATAATCTACAGATATATCGGTGATTAAATAAATCATGGAAAATTCACCAAAATCACCAGCAATTTACTCGTAATTATTGGTGATTACAGAAAGAGAGAAACAAAAATGACTAAAAATAGTAATTAAAGAAAAGAAAGGGAATTGTCCTCCGACATGCTAGGAATGTGTATTAGGTAGTTTTCAATTAATGCTATCAAATGCCTGAAAGTACCTAAAACTAAAAAATAATATGGTTTACCTATACTGCACCGACAATCACAATGTCGAGATGATAGGAAGTGGATAGTGGAAAAGCACTCTTCCTTGCTTTGAGTGAAGAGACTCGCAAGTAAAGATAACTAAACAAAAGATATTAGATAAATATGACAACTAACTACTCGAGAAAAGGCTCGCTCCAAGAATCCAAAGGGACTTTCTTAAAGGATGTCAAATCATTTTGATACATTTAAGTTGCTTTGATAAAGATAGTAAGATAGATCATGAAAGTATAATCGATACAAGAAAAGGAAGTTAGACATCAAGGTGAATAGGAAGATCTTATTCAACTTCGAAGTAAGTAGCTTAGGCTAAGTTTCCAATGATTTGGAGTTCTTCAAAGTAATTGTATCAATATTCTTCTGACGTTTGTCTGTCAGTATCTTGTCTAGGAACTCGAATTGCTCCTTAATGTCTTCCTTGTTCAAAGTGCGAAGGCTATGTCACAAAAATTTAGCACGTGGAGGATGTCAAAGCTGCTCCCACATGAATCATTCTTTGGATGATTGATGAGATAGTAAATGCTTGTGATTGGATGGGAATGACCTAAAGTAGTCATCATAGGAGACCCATCTTGAAAAAATATACATTAAGTACAAATTGATAGATAAAAAGAAGATTAAATGCAATGACTAGTAAAAGTAACTAGGTTAATAGTACTCACAAGTGATTCACAGTAAATCGAAGGCTATTTAGGATAATCATGGCGATTGAAGGAATCGTGGGTGATCCTCGTGAAAAGGTTAATTATTTGACAAAATGATAAACTAATTAAGAAAAGAGTCTCAAACCGCTTTGCTTTGTCCTTGTTTTGATGTGTAAATAGAAAATAAATAAGAATAGACAAATATGAAGTTAACTTTGATGCGAAAAGCTATAAAATGCTTACAGAACTCGTTGGGCTTGTGATGATGAATTTTGATTTTCCGACAATGTAAAGAGGGTCTTAAAGACGTGTGGATGCATAAACTAATGTGGCATGGATTCTTTGAGTGGTAGGTCTTTGTTACGGTGCCTAAAGATCACTGGAATGACAAAGTTTTGATAGCAAATTGAAATATCGAAGATCCCTGAAATAGGAGTCTAAGATCCTATTTAAAAACACCGGTGATTTTAGAGTCGTCAATGATCCAGAAATGATTAGGAACGAGGGTATGGGGACGAGGGTAAATGGTTAGGGGTGAGGTTAGATGTGGTTAGGGAGTTAAATAAGATTTACGGGGGTAAAAATGATTATACGAGGTGAGTTAATGTGCATGTATGGGGTGTAGTGGGTGAAAAAAACACGATGTCTACAACAATGATTAATAATTATCTCATCATGTTGATTTTCCGAACAATAAAGGAATTAAGGGATGAATCTTCATTCTTCACAACTCCATCTCTTTTAAAATGGAGATCTAATTATTTTGCATTATGTGAGTGACTCTGAAGCTCAAAACTTGTCTTGAGGGCTTGAGAACCGTTTACCTTCAAGCCCTTCTTTATGCACCACATCCAAACTCCCATTGTGGGGTCCCCTAGGAAGGGTTGACCCCTTCCTTGTTGCTTGGGGTTTTGACCCCGTTCTAATTCCAACTCTTTCTATCTCCAACTTCACAAAATGTACAAAAGGTAGGGCATCACAGATCTTCTTTGGAAGAGACCTATACTCTTCATACCATGTACTGCGATGTTTATTCCTTTGGATTACCGATAATTTATGACTTATTTTGAAGATATCCTTCCACTATTGGGGCCTTGAATGGTATGGATTATTCAGGCCACTATGTTGGTCAATCTCTCTTGCCATAGGAAAGCCTTCCGAGCCTAACATCACTTAAAATTATATCCACCATTTTTATCTTCAAATCCCGGGATGGGAAATCAAGATATGATACCACCGTAATGTCCCTTTTTAGGACTAAAACTGAAAAACAAAGAAATGACACAAACACCAATAATATTTCTTCTAATCTTTGAACGAGAAAACTTAAAATTAAAACCAAGTATGAAGCAAAGTGATAATATTTTTATAACAACAATATGAAAAACACAATATTTCACCCAAAAATCACCCAACACCGAATCCACAATTTTTATAAATCCTTTAGGAATGTTTTAGAACTATTTCTAACAAAAAGCAAGCTAATGCTTAGCTGGAAATCACTTATTAACAACATAAGTATAGCTCACATAAAATCATGCATTAAGGGTTTCAAACCCCAAACTCCACAAACAGTAGATGTTTCCAGCCTTATAAATGATGGACAATCTAAACATGAAAGAAAATAAAAATTTTGTGCCCTAGAAGGCACCAAATGACATCCTAACACAAGTCACTCCAACTAGGAGAGACTTATCAATGCATGTAAATGATTGTAGATGAATTCCTTTCCTCTTTAATGCCCAAATCTGCACTTATGTCTTCACTTCAACCAAGGATGATGGGTTTATATCCATCAACCAACCACAAGAAGGGTTTCCATCCTTCTAGGAATGAACCACACAATTGGATTTTCACGGAAAAGTGAGAGAACTAAGAGCTACGAGCCCAAATATCACTTTAGAATAAATTTGATAAAAGTAGATGTGTGCAAATGAAGCCATATAACACTCCTTAAATACCTCAAACCAGGTGCCAAACTCCAAACATGCATGATTGACATAATTTAGAATGAATTTAATAGTTTATTTGGATTTTGAACATCACCAAGCCAACTCGACATGTTAAAAAGAAGAAAACACTAAAAAAAAATTTAAAAATAAAAAAGAAAGATGCAATGAGAGTTCATTCCACTTTGTTGTCATGGAAAGGAATGGAAAACAAACCCAACTCAATTTCGAGGTTGGAAAGGGGACATTACAACCAAAGGAAGACATGTACTTATGTTCATTGCATTTGGTAAAGTAGTGTCAATGTCCATTGAGGAAGCGGTCTCTTCTATAACTTGGCATTATTTATCCCAAGTACGGGCATGTGGGTTAGTCATTTTTTCAAACTCTTTTCAAGCATCTAGAAAACCTCCACATGTGTCATACATCTTTATAAGTGTACTCTATATAAGAGTCTTTGTAGGAAATTCAAAAATCCTATAATTTTCAATGATGTGGGAATGTACAAGCACACCCTCACGAAAGGGATTTATTTTGCATGTAGGTGTGAAATAGTTGAACTTGAGTGACCTCCTTTAAAATACGATCTCTATTCATTTATGAAACAAATATAACCATTTCCATGTCATGTGTTAAAATCCCGAGTCCACATACGCAATGCATGGGAAATTAATATCATTGTTTACACCATTTGTTTTCTGCCTCACACATTATTGAATCATCCCAAAAATGAAAATTTGTTTACATAAAATTTGAATGAAACTTATATTTGTGAGGGAATATTTTGAAATCGAATGGTTTCATACAACACGATAGGACACCATGTTCAAAATGTCTTATTTTGGCACATGTTTGGCGTATGGTCACAAACGTGAATTAGTTTGATTGGAATCCTATGAACATTACTTTGAAGGAGCAAAATAATGCTTTATGAGAACGCCCTTGTATTTTGTGTGGGTTTGTATGTCTGTCACAAGCGGTAGTCTCAGTCAATTAACTTGTAAATGCAAGTCCACACCAAAACACCAAACCGAGGTGGTTGGTAATAAGCAAAGTGGTGGTAGTATAGGGTGAAAATCTTCCCCACCAGCCTTTTCTCAATTGAAATAAGTCAAACAAATAGGAAAATATGACAAAAATAAGAGGCCATCGGGAAACATATGTGCTAGAAATGTCACAACAAAACAATGGTTTCAGCCATCGTGCACGTTATTATACAACAATTCGATGTAATAATGATTAACTTAAAATTGACATTTACTTGATTGTGGTTGTTTTATTTTAACCTTTTTTTTTTCTTCTATTTAACTATCATTTAGAAGGTTTATCTACACTTTGAGAAGTTAAATTCAAAATTCATAATATTTTGACCATACGGTGGAGTATGGATCCCCTTTAATCCCATAATGTTTTTTTCCTAGTCGTACTTATTGATGCAACTAGATTGATATTATTTGTCACTAGTTAGTGGGATGTTTTGGGATAATTGCATGGAGTTGCTAATAAAAATCTTATATTAAATATCCTTGCTAAGAACTTTAAGATCAATATCAATCAATGCATTTCCCATACATATATTTAGAATATCTCGTACTATTATATAATTAATTAAATATGATATAAAAATAAGTAAGAGAACGAAAAGAAGAATTTCAAACTTTCACGTTGAAGTCCCACCCAACATTATCATCATCATCATAATGGAAGGACTCTCATCCTATGTTTGATTTATTTTCTTCACTATCCAACACCGTGTCGCTAGGGCATTGTTGTGTTGATCATTTATACAAGACCTATGAAAGGGAAAATGACTAACACCACGGTAAGAACTTGTTTTGGAAATAATTGGATATTTTTTCAAGCACGTATGATGGAAAAATACATATGTGAAGTGTTGATTAACTAACATGAGTGTGAGGCCTTATGCAAAGAAGACTATGAAAATATCCCCATAAGAGTTTTATCCTTTAATGGTGAGGTTGGTGGAACACATGCCACAATCTACACTACACTACCTCAATAGTGCAATAAAGTCCAAAGAGATGGACCACTTCTAGAGCCACTTCATTGTCTTGCACATTATTCCCTTATAGATTGTTTATCAACTATTAATTCGAGAAAACAAAATCCTCCTTCCAAATTAAAAAAATCTCACTTGAAAATCACATCAAAATTAAGATCCTCCTCATAGTATTTAATCGTGATATAACCCTATGATAGCATATAATTGAGATACTTGTATCTTCGATTTATGAGAAAAATAAATTGTTATACAAAGACATTGTGTTTGATAATGAAATTGATTTGTGGGCATATGTTTGCCTCGCCACCCTTACCAAAGAAGAAGACAAACTTTAGGGTTTCCACGGTTTTGGTGTGAGGACATCTACAAAGGATAAAAATGTAATGGAAAGTAGTATCAAGGAATGATTTTGTTGTACCAATTTTTCGGGAACAAGATCGATGCCGTTAGAAGGAAATGTAATTACTTAAAAATATCTTATACAAAAAAATGCAATATAACTTTTTGAGATTGATATCAATTAGCATTTTTTCATACATATATTTAATATGTATTTAGTAATATAAGATCAATTAATGGAAAAAGAAAATTGAGTTTAAAGGAAAATAAAGTTGCCTTGTAGTAATGGGATAGATCTACACTACCGCACCCCCACCCAAAAAAATAGACATCAATACATTTTTATGGCATACCTCTGTGTACATGATGGTATCAAAGTCTATATTCACTTTAGCACCATCACTTCAATAGATATTAAAACTCTTTCCACCAATCTTCCCATGAATGGAGCCAAAGAGCATGGTCAAGATATTATCATGTTAATGTAGACTTATCTGAGAAAAAAAGAAAATATGTGTAGTAACATTCAAGTGGACATCAAATTTAAATATGGAATTAGAAGTAAACAGATTCAAAGACATTACAATCCAATACCACACCCATGGGTTAAGTTGTATGATTTTAGGATGTTTGTGTGCTTTTTTAATATTGGTTTAAATTAGACATTATTGCCACATTTTTGAATTTAGATTGTAATATTTGTATTTAATTTTAATTTAATGTTTAGTTTTTGGTTAAGATATTTTTTTCTAGATGAGTTGTATTTTTTAAAACTTTGTAGCCGAGGGTGGTGGTGGACTATAATATCATGCTAACACTTAATTGTCAACCTTCTATTTTACATCCATGTGATCATCATAAGATGGATTTCTTCTTTCTTAAAAAAGGTGATAATTTTTTTGTAATATTTTGGGTAAAGATATTTAGTTTTCGAGCCTTTTTATCACCAAAAACATATTTTTCAACTTTGACATAGTGTTGCAACTATGTTGAGGCCATCTATCACTAATCAATATAAAATTTGTAAACAATATAAATTACCAATAGTCTGTTAAATCTTATCGTTCATATAGAAGATATATTTATTATGCCAGAAATTAAAATTCTGAATAACCGCCATTTATATTTTAGTATTTGTTACTCTCTTTCATTTTTAATAGAAATAAATGAGAAGAGGAAACCAACTATTTTTACATGGTTGACAGTAAAGTGTAGTATGCATGTAGAAGTGAGAATTATTTCATTCATAAGAAGTAACACCAACTATTGAATCCAATTGTGAAGGTCGTCCATTATAAGAGATGCATTTTATCCTGTCAAATCCATCATTGTATCATAAACAGGATTACCTTTCTAACTTTTTATCCTGTCAAATCCATTACCGCAACATTTCTAACTTATTATTGTGTATAATAGTATAAGTAACTTTGTGTAACTAGTGTAAATTTAATCACTTGTTAATGAAAAATTATTTTAGACTATCACATCTGAGTCATTTTATTAGTGTACAACTGTTAATCTTCAACATTCAGAGATCATTTTCTGTAAAGATAAATTTCATTCAGAAGAATAAAAGCTGTTAATAAATATTTATTGTTATTTGAAGTGAAATAAATAGCTAGAATAAAAATAACCTATTAAAAATAATATTACAATACCATGTCATCTACAACACCATTATTAATCACATAACAGAGTAAACATTTATAAATCTGTCACCACACTATTTTATATTACAAAGATTATTTTACATTTCAAATCCACAATGCTTAAACATATGTGATTTGAATCAGAGAAGCAGTGTGTCACTTACTTCCGAACTCTAGAGTATATACAATTATCAACTAGAAATTCAGAATACTAAACACAGCCCACCAGACCTTAGATCCCTTAAATCGTCCTCTATCTTCATCTTCTTCTTCATCTTCTTTGCAGCCGCATCCAATGCAAGTTTGTTCATCTTATTCCTTCTCTTCAAAACAGAGTAATCTTCTTCAGGTCCCCTGTTCAAATCTTGGCGTGGTATGTACAGAATCCCCTGTTCATCATCAACAGCACTGTTCTTAGCCGGCTGACCCTATCCCTCACGTAAGTTATACAGCATTACTCTCGCAGTGCCCACAAGCCTGTTTTTAAGAGGGGCAATGCAGTAGATCTGAATTGTGACAGAAGCAGTTTTACTCTTCAGAAAACTCTGTTCACATCGGAATATCACCTTGTCATTCCATGTGGGGTTCGACCTGGCTGACCCTATCCCTCACGTAAGTTTGCATGGGGGTTATGTGGCATGTGATGCATGGGGTTATGTGGCCTGTATCCTATGCTAAAGTTGACCAGTCTTCTCCCTCTGCCTCCGTTTCTCTATGCCTCCGTTTGTCTCTGCGTTCTTTTCTGTCCAGCTATCATCTCTGTCAAATCAATAGCTGTGCCTCCGTTTGTCTCTGCGTCCTTTTCTGTCCAGCCATCATCTCTGTCAAATCAATAGCTATCAAGCAATAAATTTCTATTTCAAATTTTAAATTTTCCCACGCATTCATTCCATTTCCTTTGTATGCCTTTCCGAACTTCTTTTTCTCTTGTTTTGCTGCAAGGTGTTGGGTGCTCGAATATTGAGTATTGGATTCCATTTCCATTCGCTGTCTAACTGTTCACACGATGGCTTCCTCGGTGTATTGGATTCCATGTTTATGAGCTCCTTTGCAATATTGAACAACATAGCTCTCGAAATGAGGTCCTTTTTGGTGGGCTTCACAAGATATATTCCACATATATCCCTGTCACAAAGTACTCCGAGTTCTCGACTCATGTCTAACCCAGTCATCAGTCTTCCATTCTGGAGATTCTTCACAAAACATAATACAATGAGAAACTACAAGCTCCAATACCAACCACGGGGGGCTCTCCCCTCAGTGATCTGCTAATGGTGATGGAAGAAGACTTTGACATTCGTGAGAAATGTAAGATTGAGTATAAGGGATAAGATTTTGATTTGCTACCGTTTGGAGAGGGAAGAAGAATTTGCATGGGACTTCATTTGGCAGATAAGATGGTTCACATTGTGTTGGCTTCGCTGTTGCATTCCTTTGACTGGACTGTTCCCTATTTTTTTATGCCTACAACTTTAAACTTGAAAATATGTTAATGTATTATGTAGTTTACTGTTCCACCTACTACATTGTTATCTAAAAACATATATTTTCAATTAGGTAACAAGCAGCTTAACCAGGGCATGCCACGCATGCAGCCAGAGGCCACGTAATAACCGGCACAGACACGTAGGCAGGCAAAATGGAACAGAGGCAACGGAACAGAAGGCGGTCGAAGAGCGTCAACAAAAGCTCTAAATGGAAAAGAAGCCCTCACAATAAAAACGTTAGAGGCTGGCATCTCCTTCCACATTTTTCAGTCTTACACGGCTACTCCAAGATCCAAATTGTTGGAACTCTATTTTCTCCATTATTACTCGATTATATATTCAAAACTACCTTCGCTCCTATATTCATAATCCCATTCTTAATTCTTTTGCATTGGCATAATGGCTGATTTGGGCGAAATTCGAAGGGTTTATGACATGGTGGATGAAAATGCAGTTGATTTTGGTGAGCTTGGATGAAATAATCGGGTTTGTAAACAAACTTGGAATGCCAATTTCGAAGATGATCTCGGATGCATGCTCGTAAGACGCCTCAAGAAATTGCAGCTACTGCGATTTGAGGAATTTGTGTATTTATATCAATCCATCTTGTTTGCCCATGATCAAGATGATAATAAAGAAGAAGAAAAGCGAGTCGGAGGATTTAATGGAAGGTGCATTCAAGGTTTTGATCGAATAAAGATGGCTACATCTCCTCTCTGAGTGCAACAGTGCTATCCGCCATGGGATTGATTCCGTAGGAGGGCATGATTCCATGATAGTGCAAAAATGATATGTAGATTTGATTCCGACTCAATGGTGTCTTAGATTTTGTGAGTTCAAAAATATGATGTCCTCTAAGCTTTCTCCATGAATGGCATTGTCTCATGTCAACACAACTCCGTCACTAGTAGTAAATCGTTAACGTTGAATGTAATCCACGGCTTTTTGCAAAGTGTTTGAAGCCTATTTTGCTCTATAAATTTTTATTATTTTCATGATTATTATCATTGTAGGATTAATGTATTTATGTTCAGTCTTTTTTGAGCAATTTTATTCGATTACACATTTACGTCCACAAATACTTATTAAAGAAATTAAATTTATTTCTTAAAAAAAAATAGTAATAGTCACAAGGTAAGAGGGCCCCTGTTTAATACACAAGCACCCAAATCATTTGTTTCTAGGTTTATGTTTTCTCACCCTCTACTTTCTTTTATTCACACAATATATATGCTACTAGATTATAAATTGCCCAACTCGATAAAAACAAAAAATTAAACTAAATACATCAGATGTGCAAGTCTTTTGCAAAAGAAGACAATTTCTATTCAATGACAATGAAGAGAGAATAATGCAAGATTGTACAATGCATAGTGAGGCCACGAATGAAAAAGGGGTACGAAATATCCTAATTTGTTTCCTTATACTAGGATACGATACAAATGTATAGTGGGAGGAAATATCCTAATTTATTTTCTTAGACTAGGATGAGATACAAATGTGTATGAGATATACAAGTTATTAAGGGAATGCAAATAATCACTACTATCCTATATATGGTCCTTATACACGCATTAATTGAATAGTTTACATATATGTACATACATCAATCTAAAAAGGTAGTCACATTGATAGATAATTTTTATAAATGTAATGATTACAATGTTTCATAATATCCTTATAGGTTTGGCGTTTGAAATTCCAACATGCGATATGCATACATATGATTTTGCAAGGTGTGCAATATGTCAAGGGTGTCTTTTGGCATGTTTTGGGACAATAAGAATATTATGGACATTGAGCTCTAGAAGACTACATGGTGGGAAAGTATCATGAATCATTTAATGGTGGATATTGAAGTGCAAAGTGTGATGCCCACATGTATGGTGAGGGTGCATCAATGAACAAGGTGAAGGACATGTTGTCATTCATGATGGAGTTGTGAGGTATTGCACTAATGCGAGGAAGTAATACCAAACCATATGTGTTTCATGATAGAGTGTAAGGATGATGAACATAAAGTCATATTTAAGAGTGTGTTCATTTGGAAATTCGCCCAAATTTGAATGTGCACATGCATCACTCTTCCCTTAAGAAAATATTTGGTAGCCTATAGTTCTTTATAGATGCCCTTATCTCTAAATTATTTCAAATGTGGGATAATTCATCCTTGTCTCTGTAGTATTACTAGCCCCTAGGTTCTTTCCTCATTATGAAATATTTTCAAGCATATAATTCTCTATAAATCAAAATCTCATGTCAGCATAAAATCTGTAACAAAATCTTGTGCCATTTGAATAGCACTCTCCTCATTATTTGAATGGTGCATAATTTCCCCAACCTATTAAACATTACACGTCTTTTTGATCTTCCTTAACCTTGGCAACAAGATTCTTGACCATGCCCTCCGTACATGAAAGTGCATTAAGTATACTTCACACCCAAAAACTTCTCATTTTGTATTTGAAAATGAATTGTATTAGAATCTTAAAAATTTGATATGCAAACTTAATATCTATAATTTAAATTTATATATTCTAACAATATACACAAAGATTAATTCTACAACCTAATAGCATTGATTTCCTGTAGCATCATCTACCATGAAAGCATTTAGTTTCCACTCAAGCATATGAGCATGTGCTCTATTCACCAAACTTTTCATCCATTGGGTTAAGTCGCTGGTTGTAGCTCTTGACATTGCTAACGCAACATATAACTGGTAGGCCCATGTGTTTGGAATCGAATGCGAGGATGGTATAGAGTTTGAACTATGGAGAGTTGGCATTGCTGATAACAATGTGAATTAGTAGATTATTGGTAAGAAAATGTAACATATTTTTGCAGAATTTTTTTATTGATAAGATTATGTAAAAGAGAATACCTTCATTCCATTGGTCCCAAAAGTGGCGTCCATTGCAAGTATGTTGTTATGGCCATATTTTAACATCCACTCAAGTTGTTGCGGCATTTGAATGCCCATGATAAAACGGCATGTGACCATCTTCCTCAATGTTTCCTTCATACTCTTGGTATTCAAAACATATATTTGGATTTTGATCTTGCCATACTCTCACACTTTGGGCATCATTTACACCATACATGTACTTTCTGCTTTTATTTTTGTATCAATATTATGAACATCATGTGAAGACAAGAAATCATCACGTTTTGTTTGCCCATGAAAGCAAGGCTAGGTTCTCATGAACCATTTTCACGATTTTTGAACACAATATCGGTGGCATTCCTAATACAATAACTTTTCTACCCATTCTTGTAATTCCTTACTAATATGTGGCGCATAATAAGCTCGTGTCCCTTAATACCTGAGTCCTAAACCATTTGTGATTTTTTGGCCATGGCATATATGATTGTTGTTATCCACATGATCCATCGAGGATATGTGATAAGTGCATATTCACTTCTTTTCCTAAGAATTCGCACATTAAAATTGCATTGTAAACCACATTTTATATGTTTACGCCGAGTCTAAAGTCCCTAAAGTTGGAACCTTGGACTTATCATATGGCAAAGCATCCTCTTCTTTAAAGTCTTGGGCCCATGCTACACGATATCTGTAAAATGTCACTAAAAGTGAGTCATAATAAAATAAACAACAATTTTAAAAGCGCATTAAAAACATCACGAATATTGCCACATCATACATTATCGTTGATGGTCTTTATCAATTCGAACCCTAAGTGTGTACTTTCCTTATGGGTGATGAATGACTCCAGCGTTTGTAATAACTTGTTGGAAATGATGTCCATGACATTCCCCTTTAATAAAATCATCTACTCATCAACTTCTATCCATGCAACAAAATCCCCTTCCACTATTTAATTTATCAGTACTTGTCATTAAAAGGTAAATGTATGCTTGGAAGTCTAAAAGACTTGTCATGTTGTATCTTGATTGCTCGAAAAGATAGGTGTATGCATACAAAGAAAGATTGAGGGCACGGTGGTAGAGAAGAACAACAACATGAATATGAGAACGTGACATGCTCCTTGAGGAGGATCTACTGAGCTAAGAGGTACACCAACTATAATGAATATAGCTTCTAAGAATATCGTTTTCCACCGTTTAGCCCGGGTGACAACGTAATGCGTTGTCGTCGTGTCGAAATTAAATTGTGAGAGGATGAACTGGAAAGTATTCCAGTTTAATTGAATCAAACAACTTCTAATAGAGTATTCAGCGCTAAACAATCTTTATAAATGCAGGTCGTCAAAGAAACAACGTATTACGTTGAGAAACCACCTTCTTAGATATAGATCCTGTTGGCGCACCAAGATCTTAAATTATAGTTTTATACAGTACACCATGTACCTTATGGAGCCTAGTAACGAGTCAGGTCATCGTTATCGCGGGCAACAACGTAATGTGTTGTTAAATTGCTGTACTCATAGTAGCTCGGAGTTAAAAGGTAAATGTGGACAGTTAGGGCAGTCAGCGACCTTACTAAAAGTACTTGTCATTGGCTGTATGCTTGGAAGTCAGACTTCAATGCTGATTGCTCGAAAAGACAGGTGTATGCATACAAAGAAAGATTGAGGGCACGGTGGTAGAGAAGAACAACAACATGAATATGAGAACGTGACATGCTCGTTGAGGAGGATCTACCGAGCTAAGAGGTACACCAACTATAATGAATATAGCTTCTAAGAATATCGTTTTCCACCGTTTAGCCCGGGTGACAACGTAATGCGTTGTCGTCGTGTCGAAATTAAATTGTGAGAGGATGAACTGGAAAGTATTCCAGTTTAATTGAATCAAACAACTTCTAATAGAGTATTCAGTGCTAAACAAACTTTATAAATGGAGGTCGTCAAAGAAACAACGTATTACGTTGACAAACCACCTTCTTAGATATAGATCCTGTTGGCGCACAAAGATCTTAAATTATAGTTTTATACAGTACACCATGTACCTTACGGAGCCTAGTAACGAGTCAGGTCATCGTTATCGCGGGCAACAACGTACCGCGTTGTTAAATTGTTGTACTCATAGTAGCTCGGAGTTAAAAGGTAAATGTGGAAGTTAGGGCAGTCAACGACCTTACTAAAAGTACTTGTCATTGGCTGTATGCTTGGAAGTCAGACTTCAATGCTGATTGCTCGAAAAGACAGGTGTATGCATACAAAGAAAGATTGAGGGCACGGTGGTAGAGAAGAACAACAACATGAATATGAGAACGTGACATGCTCCTTGAGGAGGATCTACTTGAGCTAAGAGGTACACCAAACTATAATGAATATAGCTTCTAAGAATATCGTTTTCCACCATTTAGATTGGGTGACAACGTAATGCGTTGTCGTCGTGTCGAAATTAAATTGTGAGAGGATGAACTGGAAAGTATTCCAGTTTAATTGAATCAAACAACTTCTAATAGAGTATTCAGCGCTAAACAATCTTTATAAATGCAGGTCGTCAAAGAAACAACGTATTACGTTGAGAAACCACCTTCTTAGATATAGATCCTGTTGGCGCACCAAGATCTTAAATTATAGTTTTATACAGTACACCATGTACCTTATGGAGCCTAGTACATGAGTCAGGTCATCGTTATCGCGGGCAACAATGTAATGTGTTGTTAAATTGTTGTACTCATAGTAGCTCGGAGTTAAAAGGTAAATGTGGAGAGTTAGGGCAGTCAACGACCTTACTAAAAGTACTTGTCATTGGCTGTATGCTTGGAAGTCAGACTTCAATCTTTGATTGCTCGAAAAAGATAGGTGTATGCATACAAAGAAAGATTGAGGGCCTTTGTGGTAGAGAAGAACAACAACATGAATATGAGAACGTGACATGCTCCTTGAGGAGGATCTCCGAGCTAAGAGGTACACCAAATATAATGAATATAGCTTCTAAGAATATCGTTTTCCACCATTTACCCAGAGTGACAACGTAATACGTTGTCGTCGTGTCGAAATTAAATTGTGAGAGGATGAATCTGGAAAGTATTCAGTTTAATTGAATCAAACAACTTCTAATAGAGTATTCAGCGCTAAACAATCTTTATAAATGCAGGTCGTCAAAGAAACAACATATTACGTTGAGAAACCACCTCTTAGATATAGATCCTATTGGCGCACCAAGATCTTAAATTATAGTTTTATACAAGTACACCATGTACCTTATGGAGCCTAAGTAACGAGTCGAGTCATCGTTATCGCGGGCAACAACGTAATGTGTTGTTAAATTCTTTGTACTCATAGTAGCTCGGAGTTAAAAGGTAAATGTGGACGAGTTAGGGCAATCAATGACCTTACTAAAAGTACTTGTCATTGGCTGTATGCTTGGAAGTCGGACTTCAATGTTGTTTGCTCGAAAAGACGGGTGTATGCATACAAAGAAAGATTGAGGGCACGGTGGTAGAGAAGAACAACAACATGAATATGAGAACGTGACATGCTCGTTGAGGAGGATCTACCGAGCTAAGAGGTACACCAACTGTAATGAATATAGCTTCTAAGAATATCGTTTTCCACCGTTTAGCCCGGGTGACAACGTAATGCGTTGTCGTCGTGTCGAAATTAAATTGTGAGAGGATGAACTGGAAAGTATTCCAGTTTAATTGAATCAAACAACTTCTAATAGAGTATTCAGCGCTAAACAAACTTTATAAATGCAGGTCGTCAAAGAAACAACGTATTACGTTGAGAAACCACCTTCTTAGATAAAGATCCTGTAGGCGCACTAAGATCTTAAATTATAGTTTTATACAGTACACCATGTACCTTATGGAGCCTAGTAACGAGTCAGGTCATCGTTATCGCGGGCAACAACGTAATGTGTTGTTAAATTGTTGTACTCATAGTAGGAGGGAAAGGATTTAGATCCTTTAGGCACATAAGAATGGTGCATTGCAGTTTTATACACTATAATTACTATATCTTGTAAAAATAGTGCGCTCCATCATTTAGTATGGGTGACAACCTAATAATAGGATTTGATACTTTGATGATCCTTCATTGCACACACGTGGGCCAAAACCTGTGAAGGGCAGAATTGATCATTGAATGGTATCATTTGAAGACCTTGTTTGATGATAAATCGGGTGCATAACTGTCTTTTCGAGCAGTCTCATAAAGGATTACCTCAAGCATGAGGGAGAACAAAAATGAAGTTTTATATATGCATTCAAGGATATTTAAGGTTCATAAAAGAGTGTTGTTGAGTTAAGACAATTTGCATGGAGAGAAAGAGAGAGTGTTTTTTTTAGAACTCGAGAAGAAATGGAGTGTTGAGGTTGGATAAATGGACTAGTAGCTAGGAGTTAAAAGGTAAATGTGGAAGATTAGGGCTCAATGTAACCTTCCACTACCTTCCACTACCTTCATTTTTAAGTATGTTTTGCACTGCATAATCTATTCAAAGTTGTATCATTCAAATATTTTGTAATAATATCAAACTTATTCCCTCTTACTTTAATTATAATAGTTCAACAACGTATTACGTTGTCACCCATAATAAATGATGAGAAAACACGTTATTGTTACGATATAGTCATTATATTATATAAAACTACGACGCCAAATTTTTATGTGCCTACGAGATCTATATCAAAATAGGTTGTGGTTCCATGTAATACGTTGTTGCAACGACGACATGCATTTTTAATGTTTTTTTCACTGCACAGTGTTACGAATCTATTCAAAGTTGTTTTATTCAATCATTTTTAAATAATTTTCAATTCATTCCCTCCTACTTTAAGTATAATAGATCAACAACGTATTACGTTGTTACCC
Organism: Taxus wallichiana var. yunnanensis; assembly: GCA_018340775.1. Lineage (NCBI taxonomy): Eukaryota > Viridiplantae > Streptophyta > Pinopsida > Cupressales > Taxaceae > Taxus > Taxus wallichiana. Next base: position 1,047,688,217 of record CM031239.1, read on the forward strand.
CTAATAACGACTATCCAACACATTAATCTTACAAAATATGCTTAGTGTACTGTATAAAACTATAATGTCAAATCAGAGTGTTTCTTTAATATCTTTATCGAAGTAGGTTTTCATTCCACCTAATACGTTGTTGCATCGACGATATGAATTTTTAATGTTTATTTTTCACTACACGGCGTTATGAATCTATTCAAAGTTGTTTCACTCAATTATTTTTGAATAATTTCCTACTCATTCCCTCCCACTTTGAGTACAATAATTCAATAACATATTACGTTGTTACCCCTAATAATGATTATCCAACACATTACTCTTACAAAAGATACTTAGTGTACTATATAAAACTACAATGTAAAATCCTAGTGTGCCTACAATGTCTATATCAAAGTAGGTTGTTGTTCAATGTAATACGTTGTTTCCTCGATGACATGCATTTTTAATGTTTGTTGTATACTTTATAGTGTTATGAATCTATTCAAATTTGTTTCATTCAATTATTTTTGACTAATTTCCAACTCATCCCGTCCTACTTTGAAGTCAAACGAACTTATTATGCATCACGATTTACAAAAATGGGTAGAAAAGTTATTGAGTTATTAGGAATGTCTACTAATGTTGTGCAACAAAAGTAGATTACATAAAGAGTGTCAATCTGCAATGCATAATAGTAACACCAATCAGCTCATAATGACATATATAGTAAGAGTAATGTCAATATGCAATGTAATGAAGTAAAATAGTTGTTAAAAGAATATATAATGAAGTACACAAGTCGATTAGGCTTGAGAAAATAGTTATGGCTGTATTAATTTATACTAAAATGTAATTATTACTTATATAGAATTTGAAAAAATATGATCAAAAGTTAAATAAACATGTCAAAATTATGGTGTGAACAAGGAAGGAGACATTACTACTATTATAAAATTCATTTGTTAATTTATGTATGAAAGTTAACCGCTTTCAAATATGAGTCCTAAAAACATATATTTTCCATGCTTGTTTTGTAAAACATAGTTTTATGACCTTACTCAATTGATTTCATTCAATTATTTTTGAATAATTTTTAAGTGATTGCCTCTTCCTTTGAATAGAACAATTCAACAACATAATTTGTTGTGACCCATAATAACGATGATCCAACACATTAAGTTTTCATAGAAGATACTCAATGGACAATATAAAATTACAATGTCAAATCTTAGTGCCTACAAGATTTATATCAAAGTACGTTTTATCCCCACGTAATACGTTGTTTCTTCCACTACCTTCATTTTTATGTATGTTTTGCACTGCATAATCTATTCAAAGTTGTTTCATTCAAATATTTTGTAATAATATCAAACTTATCCCTCTTACTTTAATTATAATAGTTCAACAACGTATTACGTTGTCACCCATAATAAATGATGAGAAAACACGTTATTGTTACACGATATAGTCATTATATTATATAAAACTACGACACCAAATTTTTATGTGCCTACGAGATCTATATCAAAATAGGTTGTGGTTCCATGTAATACGTTGTTGCAATGACGACATGCATTTTTAATGTTTTTTCAATTTTTTTGTTACGAATCTATTCAAAGTTGTTTTATTCAATCATTTTTTAATAATTTTCAATTCATCCCCTCCTACTTTAAGTATAATAGATCAACAACGTATTACGTTGTTACCCCTAATAACGACTATCCAACACATTAATCTTACAAAATATGCTTAGTGTACTGTATAAAACTATAATGTCAAATCAGAGTGTTTCTTTAATATCTTTATTGAAGTAGGTTTTCATTCCACCTAATATGTTGTTGCATCGACGATATGAATTTTTAATGTTTATTTTTCACTACACGGCGTTATGAATCTATTCAAAGATGTTTCACTCAATTATTTTTGAATAATTTCCTACTCATTCCCTCCCACTTTGAGTACAATATTTCAATAATAGATTACGTTGTTACCCCTAATAATGATGATCCCATTAACACTATCTGAAGTAAATACTATTATAAAAAATGAAAGATTCCTTTCGAATAAGATATTAATAGTATTTTCCACATACGGTGTTTCATCAAGGATTTGTAATGAAAATGGATATGACACTCCTATGAAGAGAGACGTTCCTTACATTTTAAAAGTTAATTGCAATTATCGGTTTAAGGCTCTAATTGTATTCTACGATGCGAAAAAACATGAGAGTTGTTATTAGTTGAGAAAATAGAAAATAAAGTATATGATCTCAGTTTTAACATATTATTAAAATATACAATGAAATTTTCTCTTTAAATAAATCATGCATCTTCGAAACAACCAAGATATTTGAATTTGTATAGGTAGATTGATTTCAAGGAAATTATATGAGAGTTTTTGTTTGTTGAGAAAACAAGAAATAAAGTATATAATCTTGGGTTCAACATACTAGTACCAAAAGATACATAAAACTTGTCTCTTTAAAAGTACTCGTGCATCTCAAAAATAATCAAGCTCTATGAATTCATTGAGTTAGTTTTCTTGCAAGTGATGATATTTTGCTAAAACATGAGCTACATAGGATTTCGTGTCGGTTTTATTTTTATTATACATTTGTTTTCTTCAACACACTATTTCCAAACATATATCATAATTCCTTAATAATGTAAGTTCCTCAAAACATGATACCACAAATTTCACATTTTTACAAATCATTCTTGGAAATTTTGGGTCAATTGAAGTAAAAATGTTTTCTGTATATTCACCATATAATTTGTGTATCATAATTTATATCGTAAGATTTATAGACAAATAACTTCATCAATCAAATCTTCATTTTTTCCTATAACTGAAATATAATGTATTATAGTTCTAAGTTAATTTTAAAAATTCTATGTAGGTATTTTATCTACTTATGTTAAATTTTCCAGGTATTATTGACATTACTATTTTTGAAAACTATCCATAAAACTACATGATATAATATTAGATCCAAACCTACTCATTACTTTTTATATTCCTAAAATATAAAAAAATATTTTCATACAATAAAATCACCTTTACTGATATAAATGTTTTTTTAAAATCAAAATGTACATAATTATTGTTAATGCATTGTTAATGTAAAATATATATGCACACGAAGAGGTTCAAGATTAATAGTTTATTTATTTACTAAATAATAATTTCTAATTCACATAATCCGTATTTTAATTCACTATGGTGAAAATTCATAATATGGGTGAGCAGTAACAGTGTGTGTAAGTTATCATGCCTCAATTCATGTTTTTTGCACATTAGTAATTATGGGGAAGATAACTAATATTTACGTTGAAGACATTGTCTAATTAGAATCACACACATTGCATCTAGCACATGACAACCAAATAGAGGGTTGAGTTGTATTTAAACCATTGAAATATATATTATTTTCTAAGGAAAACAAACTAAGAATAAATAGATAAATCCACGTTAATGAATGTTAAATAATGAATGTAAGTTGCATGGATGAAATATGGCACCCAACATCCATCATATTCCTTAATAAGCACAAGTAATTTTCCCTACATTTTATCACCCTTGATTATTAAACAAAAAAAGTTCACCATGTAACACATAATGTCACATAAAAAATGTGTTTGAGAGTTTAAATACCTCATTATCATATGAAGTTAGCCATCCTTTTTCACTAGATCCAAGCCATGCAAGACGAGATCTAGAGGCTGTATGAAGTTGAGCAGATAAATAACATGTTCTATCACAAAAATCGAAAACCTCAAAGCCTAATCCTTGTACCCTATGTACATGAGCTAACTAATTTTGGTAAGTAATCTCCACTCTTTTACTAATAAGATGTTTTTCATATATAATAAAATAAAATACAGTACTAAATAGAAATACCATCACAATTACATCATCCCAATGAAATTACAAAAATAAGGGTAATCTTAAACAAATAAAAGCTTTGACATCTTCTAGAGTAGATAAAGAAATGTTTTGAACTAATATTGAGAAGCCTTCAATCTTAAGAAATATTTGCTTTCCCACTCACATAAATATCATCTAAAAATATCCAAATATCTTTGTTCTGCACATGACATTTCGAGTTTATCAAGGGAGACCTTTCTCTTATCCCACACTCTTCTTAACATGACACTCTTGTTCTGCACATGATATTTAGTTTTGTATGTTCATTAAGATCTAATATACTTATTTACTTTGGTGAATCTTGTCTTTTGTGCAAACTAATGTTTCTGATGTCTCCATAAACAACTTACAAGATGCCATAAGCTTTTGAAGTAGTAGGCCCTAGCTCGTAGCACTTTGGTTGTGCTCCTACAGCAGCCCGTAGCCACTGGCTGGGTAATGATAAAAGAGAATCATGACATCCAAGAACAACGAGGCATCATGAAGTATATGGAGCTGAGCATATGAAGTTGGAAAACGAGTTAACCAAGTGGCCGCATTGTTTGGACAAGTCTGAGAAGTCTTTGGGTGATTTATCTTACTCGTAGCAAGCTCCAGACCTGCCCGTAGCATCTTTCAGAACTACCTGCAGCAACAGAGCAGTATGCACCTCCAGCTACCCATAGCCAAAGAGAACTTATCCAGCTCACACCGAAGTATAAGTACCGTATGTTATGGTTACTTTGTTAAGTAGTTTTGTAATCAGTTCTTATCATGTAAATAAGATAAGAATTAGTTGTCTCCACTCAACAAATATGAAATAGAAAAACTATAATCTGTTTGAGTGGTTTTCGATCATATTCCTAGCATATAATAAGTTAGTGATCTGTCTATATATATATTCAGATAGAAATGTAATGGATAGAGAGTAATAGATTAAGGAATGAAGTGATAGTTGTATGAGAGAAGCAAAATTGTGAATGTGTGAAGACAAAATATATTAATGCGATTTTGTGCTCTTAAGTTCATTGTAATCTCTTTGTTGTAGAAATATTTAATTGCTACAGCTTAATAGATGAATCGTTTATCTTCTTGAGCAGTTCTGTGAGTTTCTAGGGTAGGATCGGAACTCACTTCTGCATGAGGAAGGGCCCCCTCGGAAGGAATTGCAGGGAAGATCCTATTCCTCCATTTCCTATTTATGTTGTGTGGATTGATTATCAGTTATTCATTTCATTTCAAAAAGCTAATGATTGCATAGTGTGTATGTATTAAGTTGTACAATACCTATAAGTATTGCAGCTCATACAAATGTAATCTGGTTGATTGAGATTAATAAAGTTAATCAGGCTTCTGCCCCTGTTGCTCAGTTTACAGAAACAATGTTGATTTATAGAGAATTATATGCTTGAAAATATTTCATAATGAGGAAAGAACCTAGGGGCTAGTAATAATGCAGAGACAAGGATGAATTATCCCACATTTGAAATAATTTAGAGATAAGGGCGATCTATAAAGAACTATAGGCTACCAAATATTTTCTTAAGGGAAAAGTGATGCATGTGCACATTCAAATTTGGGCGCAATTTCCAAATGAACACACTCTTAAATATGACTTTATGTTCATCATCCTTACACTCTATCATGAAACACATATGGTTTGGTATTACTTCCTTGCATTAGTGCAATACCTCACAACTCCATCATGAATGACAACATGTCCTTCACCTTGTTCATTGCATGCACCCTCACCATACATGTGGGCATCACACATTGCACTTCAATATCCACCATTAAATGATTCATGATACTTTCCCACCATGTAGTCTTCTAGAGCTCAATGTCCATAATATTCCCATTGTCCGAAAACATGCCAAAAGACACCCTTGACATATTGCACACCTTGCAAAATCATATGTATGCATATCGCATGTTGGAATTTCAAACGCCAAACCTATAAGGATATTATGAAACATTGTAATCATTACATTTATAAAAATTATCTATTGTGACTACCTTTTTAGATTGATGTATGTACATATATGTAAACTATTCGACCCGAATGCGTGTATAAGGACCATATATAGGATAGTAGTGATTATTTGCATTCCCTTAATAACTTGTATATCTCATACACATTTGTATCTTATCCTAGTCTAAGAAAATAAATTAGGATATTTCCTCCCACTATACATTTGTATCGTATCCTAGTCTAAGGAAACAAATTAGGATATTTCGTACCCCTTTTTCATTCGTGGCCTCACTATGCATTGTACAATCTTGCATTATTCTCTCTTCATTGTCATTGAATAGAAATTGTCTTCTTTTGCAAAAGACTTGCACATTTGATGTATTTAGTTTAATTTTTTGTTTTTATCGAGTTGGGCAATTTATAATCTAGTAGCATATATATTGTGTGAATAAAAGAAAGTAGAGGGTGAGAAAACATAAACCTAGAAACAAATGATTTGGGTGCTTGTGTATTAAACAAGGGGCCCTCTTACCTTGTGACTATTACTTTTTTTTTTAAAGAAATAAATTTAATTTCTTTAATAAGTATTTGTGGACGTAAATATGTAATCGAATAAAATTGCTCATAAAAGACTGAACATAAATACATTAATCCTACAATGATAATAATCATAAAAATAGGCTTCAAACACTTTGCAAAAAGCCGTGGATTACATTCAACGTTAACGCGACTACTAGTGACGGGAGTTGTGTTGACATGAGACAATGCCATTCATGGAGAAAGCTTAGAGGACATCATATTTTTGAACTCACAGAAATCTAAGACACCATTGGAGTCGGAATCAAATCTACATATCATTTTCTGGCACTGCTGTGAATCATGCCCCTGCGGAATCAATCCCATGGCGGATAGCACCTGTTGCAGCTCGGTAGAGGAGATGTAGCCATCTTTATTCTGATCAAAAACCTTGAATGCAGCTTCCATTAAATCCTCCGACTCGTTTTCTTCTTCTTTATTATCATCTTGATCATGGGCACTGAAGATGGATTGATATAAATACACAAATTCCTCAAATCGCAGGTAGCTGCAATTCTCTTGAGGCGTACTGACGAGCATGCATCTGAGATCATCTTCGGAAATTGGCATTCCAAGTTTGTTTACAAACCCGATTATTTCATCCAAGCTCACCAATCCGTCTGCATTTTCATCCACCATGTCATAAACCCTTCGAATTTCGCCCAAATCAGCCATTATGCCAATGCAAAAGAATTAAGAATGGGATTATGAATATAGGAGCGAAGGTAGTTCTGAATATATAATCCGAGTAATAATGGAGAAAATAGCGTTCCAACAATTTGGATCTTGGAGTAGCCGTGTAAGACTGAAAAATGTGGAAGGAGATGCCAGCCTCTAACGTTTTTATTGTGAGGGCTTCTTTTCCATTTAGAGCTTTTGTTGACGCCGTTTCGTACCGTCTTCTGTTCCGTTGCCTCTGTTCCATTTTGCCTGCCTACGTGTCTGTGCCGGTTATTACGTGGTCTCTGGCTGCATGCGTGGCATGCCCTGGTTAAGCTGCTTGTTACCTAATTGAAAATATATGTTTTTAGATAACAATGTAGTAGGTGGAACAGTAAACTACATAATACATTAACATATTTTCAAGTTTAAAGTTGTAGGCATAAAAAAATAGGGAACAGTCCAGTCAAAGGAATGCAACAGCGAAGCCAACACAATGTGAACCATCTTATCTGCCAAATGAAGTCCCATGCAAATTCTTCTTCCCGCTCCAAATGGTAGCAAATCAAAATCTTATCCCTTATACTCAATCTTACATTTCTCACGAATGTCAAAGTCTTCTTCCATCACCATTAGCAGATCACTGAGGGAGAGCCCCCGTGGTTGGTATTGGAGCTTGTAGTTTCTCATTGTATTATGTTTTGTGAAGAATCTCCATAATGGAAGACCGATGACTGGGTTAGACATGAGTCGAGAACTCGGAGTACTTTGTGACAGGGATATATGTGGAATATATCTTGTGAAGCCCACCAAAAAGGACCTCATTTCGAGAGCTATGTTGTTCAATATTGCAAAGGAGCTCATAAACATGGAATCCAATACACCGAGGAAGCCATCGTGTGAACAGTTAGACAGCGAATGGAAATGGAATCCAATACTCAATATTCGAGCACCCAACACCTTGCAGCAAAACAAGAGAAAAAGAAGTTCGGAAAGGCATACAAAGGAAATGGAATGAATGCGTGGGAAAATTTAAAATTTGAAATAGAAATTTATTGCTTGATAGCTATTGATTTGACAGAGATGATGGCTGGACAGAAAAGGACGCAGAGACAAACGGAGGCACAGCTATTGATTTGACTGGACAGAAAAGAATGCAGAGACAAACGGAGGCATAGAGAAACGGAGGCAGAGGGAGAAGACTGGTCAACTTTAGCATAGGATACAGGCCACATAAGCATCACATGCCACATAACCCCCATGCAACTTACGTGAGGGATAGGGTCAGCCGGGTCGAACCCCACATGGAATGACAAGGTGATATTCCGATGTGAACAGAGTTTTCTGAAGAGTAAAACTGCTTCTGTCACAATTCAGATCTACTGCATTGCCCCTCTTAAAAACAGGCTTGTGGGCACTGCGAGAGTAATGCTGTATAACTTACGTGAGGGATAGGGTCAGCCGGCTAAGAACAGTGCTGTTGATGATGAACAGGGGATTCTGTACATACCACCCCAAGATTTGAACAGGGGACCTGAAGAAGATTACTCTGTTTTGAAGAGAAGGAATAAGATGAACAAACTTGCATTGGATGCGGCTGCAAAGAAGATGAAGAAGAAGATGAAGATAGAGGACGATTTAAGGGATCTAAGGTCTGGTGGGCTGTGTTTAGTATTCTGAATTTCTAGTTGATAATTGTATATACTCTAGAGTTCGGAAATAAGTGACACACTGCTTCTCTGATTCAAATCACATAAGTTTAAGCATTGTGGATTTGAAATGTAAAATAATCTTTGTAATATAAAATAGTGTGGTGACAGATTTATAAATGTTTACTCTGTTATGTGATTAATAATGGTGTTGTAGATGACATGGTATTGTAATATTATTTTTAATAGGTTATTTTTATTCTAGTTATTTATTTCACTTCAAATAACAATAAATACTTATTAACAGCTTTTATTCTTCTGAATGAAATTTATCTTTACAGAAAATGATCTCTGAATGTTGAAGATTAACAGTTGTGCACTAATAAAATGACTCAGATGTGATAGTCTAAAATAATTTTTCATTAACAAGTGATTAAATTTACACTAGTTACACTAAGTTACTTATACTATTATACATAATAATAAGTTAGAAATGTTGCGGTAATGGATTTGACAGGATAAAAAGTTAGAAAGTTAATCCTGCTAACTGTGTTTATGATACAATGATGGATTTGACAGGATAAAATGCATCTCTTATAATGGACGACCTTCACAATGGGATTCAATAGTTGATCTTGCTTTTTTACCATTTTCGAGGCATTTCTGCATCCATGGTACCAAAAGAAGAAATATTCTTTATGAATGAAATAATTCACACTTCTACATGCATACTACATCTTATTGCCAACCATGTAAAAATAATCGACTTCCTCTTCTCATTTATCTCTATAAACAATGAAAGAGTGTAACAAATACTAAAATATAAATGGAGGTTATTCATAATTTGAATTTCTGGCATAATAAATATATCTTCCATATGAACGATGCGTAGATACCAATGTAAAATTGAGATGTATCCTGTTAAAGATGGTAAGAAGAACGAAGGATAGACAAAAGGGTGGAATTAGAGATGATAGACGTTGAGAAATAATATCAATCTAGTTTCATCAATAAGTACGGTTGGCAAAATTTATATTGTTTACAAATTTTATATTGATTAGTGATAGATGGCTTCAACATAGTTGCAACACTCTTAAATTTGAAATATATATTTTTGGTGATAAAAAGGCTCAAAACTAAATACCTTTACCTAAAATATTCCAAAAAAAATTACATTTTTAAGAAAGAAGAAAACCATCTTATGATGATCACATGGATGTCAAATAAAATGTTGGCATTTACATGTTAGCATGATATTATAGTCCACCACCACCCTCAGCTACAAAGTTTTAAAAATACAACTCATATAGAAAAATTATATTTACCAAAAACTAAACGTTAAATTAAAATTAAATACAAATATTACAATCTAAATTCAAAAAATGTGGCAATAATGTCTAATTTAAACCAATAATAAAAAAGTACACAAACATCCTAAAATCATACAACTTAACCCATGGGTGTGGTTTTGGATTGTAATGTCTTTGAATCTGTTTACTTCTAATTCCATATTTAAATTTGGTGTCCACTTGAATGTTACTACACATATTTTCTTTTTTGTCAGATAAGTCTACATTAACATGATAATATCTTGACCATGCTCTTTGGCTCCATTCATGGGAAGATTGGTGGAAAGAGTTTTAATATCTATTGAAGTGATGGTGCTAAAGTAAATATAGACTTTGATACCATCATGTACACAAAGGTATGCCATAAAAATATATTGATGTCTATTTTTTTGGGGGCGGGTAGTGTTCTATCCGTTACTTACAAGGCAACTTTATTTTCCTTGAAACTCAATTTTCTTTTTCCATTAATTGATCTTATATTACTAAATATATATTGAATATATGTATGACAAAATGCTAATTGATATCAATCTCAAAAAAATTATATTACATTTTTGTATAAGATATTTTAAGTAATTGCATTTCCTTCTAACAGGATTAGATCTTGTCCTCACGAAAAATTGGTACAACAAAATCATTCCCTTGATACTACTTTCCATTACATTTCAGCCTTTGTAGATGTCCTTGTAGCCAAAACCATGGGAACCCTAAAGTATGTCTTCTTCTTTGGTAAGGGTGGCAGCGAACATATGCCCACAAATCAATTTCATTATCAAACACAATGTCTTTGTATAACAATTTATTTTTCTCATAAATCGAAGATACAAGTATCTCGATTATATGCTATCATAGGGTTATATCACGATTAAATACTATGAGCAGGATCTTAATTTTGATATGATTTTCAAGTGAGATTTTTTTTTAATTTGGAAGGAGGGCTTTGTTTTCTCGAATTAAATAGTTGATAAACAATCTATAAGGGAATGATGTTCAAGACAATGAAGTGGCTCTAGAAGTGGTCCATCTCTTTGGACTTTATTGCACCATTGAGGTAGTGTAGTGTAGATTGTGGCATGTGTTCCGCCAACCTCACCATTAAAGGATAAAACTCTTATGGGGGATATTTTCATAGTCTTTTTGCATAAGGCCTCACACTCATGTTAGTTAATCAACACTATCACATATGTATTTTTCCATCATACGTGTGGAAAAAATATCCAATTATTTCCAAAACAAGTTCTTACCTGTGGTGTTAGTCATTTTCCCTTTCATAGGTCTTGTATAAATGATCAACACAACAATGCCCCTAGCGACAAAGTGTTGGATAGTGAAGAAAATAAAGCAAACATAGGATGAGAGTCCTTCCATTACGATGATGATGATAATGTTGGGTGGGACTTCAACGTGAAAGTTTGAAATTCTTCTTTTCATTCACTTACTTATTTTTATATCATATTTAATTAATTGTATAATAGTACAGATATTCTAAATATATGTATGGGAAATGCATTGATTGATATTGATCTTAAAGCTCTTAGCTTGGATATTTAATATAAGATTTTTATTAGCAACTCCGTGCAATTATCCCAAAACATCCCACTAACTAGTGACAAATAATATCAATCTAGTTGCATCAATAAGTACGATAGGAAAAAATCATTATGGGATTAAAAGGGGATCCATACTCCACCGTATGGTCAAAATATTATGAATTTTGAATTTAATTTCTCAAAGTGTAGATAAACCTTCTAAATGATAGTTAAATAGAAGAAAAAATTAAGGTTAAAATAAAACAACCACAATCAAGTAAATGTCAATTTTAAGTTAATCATTATTACATCAGAATTGTTGTATACTAATGTGCACGATGGCTAGAAACCATTGTTTTTCTTTGTGACATTTCTAGCACATATGTTTCCCGATGGCCTCTTATTTTGTCATATTTTCCTATTTGTTTGACTTATTTCAGTTGAGAAAAGTTGGTGGGGAAGATTTTCACCTATACTACCACCACTTTGCTTCTTACCAACCACCACCTCGGTTTGGTGTTTTGGTGTGGACTTACATTTACAAGTTAATTGACCCGAGAATACCGCCCAACGGACATATAAACCCACACAAAATACAAGGGCATTCTCATAAAGCATTATTTTGCTCCTTGAAAGTAATGAATAGGTTTCCAATGAAACTAATTCACGTTTGCGACCATACACCAAACATGTGCCAAAATAAGACATTTTGAACATGGTGTCCTATCGTGTCAATACGAAACCATTCGATTTCAAAATTTTCCCTCACAAATATAAGTTTCATTCCACTTTTATGTAAACAAAGTTTCGTATTTGGGAAGATTCAATAATGTGTGAGGGAGGAAAACAAATGGTGTAAACAATGATATTAATTTCCCATGCATTGCAATGTGGACTGGGATTTTAACACTTCACATGGAAATGGTTATAGTTGTCTCACAAATGAATAGAGATGGTATTTTAAAGGAGGTCTTCAAGTTCAACTATTGCACACCTACATGCAAAATAAATCCCTTTCAGAGGGTATGCTTGTACATTCCCACATCATTGAAAATTATAGGAATTTTAAATTTCCTACAAAGACTCTTATATAGAGTACACTTATAAAGATGTATGACACATGTGGAGGTTTTCTGGATGCTTGAAAAGAGTTTGAAAAAATGACTAACCCACACGCCTGTTCATGGGATAAATAATACCAAGTTATAGAAGACACAAGCTTCCTCAACTGACATTGACACTACTTTACCAAATGCAATGAACATAAGTCCAACTCAATCACTTTACCCTTGCCATCATTTTTCGGCTTGTGCCAAAATGAAACCATTCGAACAAGGTATGCAAATTTATTTTAAAATATGATTTTCTTTTCTCGGATATTGCATTACAAATTCCTAATAGATCATTCACTAGGTGTGAAATATTTTGACAAAATACTTTAAATGCATGATGATTATAGGGTATGCACAAAATGGCATTTTTGACATGCCTCAAAGGATATTAAAATAAACGCATTGATGAAATGTGCTCTCCAAGAATGTGTTTATTGTAGCATATGTACATATTTATTATAGCATGTATTGATTGGTGTTCTTCATGAGCTTTAGGTTTTCATGGGAAGTGCCTCAACCAAATGTGGTGTCATGGAATTCCATCATTGATAGATATGTAAAAAATGAGGTTGTAAATATTTAAATCACATGAGTGATTCTTTTTGTATTATGGCTACAATGGATCATTAAATGTTGTGTATTGATTTTGCAGTGGAAATGGGGGTTTTGTGTGTGCGTGTTTATGAGTGGACAAAGAGAATAACATGGCTTGTGAATATTATTTGATGCCCAAGTGTCTTTCATCGCCTCTTGAAAATACGATCATTGTTTGTATGGAACATGTTTTAGAGGGTGTTAAGATAATGGATTCAACATTGAAATCATGTATGCCCTAACGTTTTTGTAAGATTTTGAAGTTTTTTTTATGTTTTACTTATCCTCTACCTTGTTGGTCTTTACACCAATTATAAATATTCCAGGCATCTGCCTTACCTCTAGATTGGTAGAGTTTCGAACGAAGCAAATCTATAAAAGGTTTGGTATAACGTGGAAATTTAAACACCCCACATACTTATTATCAAAGTTGCAACTCACTTAAGATGTGAAATGTGAATATCAAGGTTATATATATGGATAATGCATTTTAGAAATTCTACAAGTTTGATGTAAATCCACCAGCCAAAATATTTAGATCTCCTTTTCATAGGTAATAGTTTCAAGTTCTACAATTGCATTACCATAGTAGCGTGGACACCACCATGGTGGCTTTGGCTGGAAACATGTTGTCATGCTTGCCTTTTACACCACTACAAAAACAAATTTGAATTTTATGGAGAGGAAAATAAAATGATTTTTATAATTTCCTCAAATTCGATGGCCTCTTCATTTTTAAAACATATAAAATTTAAATATAATTTCAAGAAAAAAATTGTACATGTCTTCCTTTTCTTTGTAATGTCCCCTTTCTAACTTGAGAACCTGATTTGGGACTTTTTTCCATTCCCTTTCCATGACAACAAAGTGGAATGAGCTAGGGAAGGAATTGAACTCTCATTGCATCTTTCTTTTTAATTTTTAATATTTCTTTTTAGTGTTTTCTTCTTTTTAACATGTCGGTTGGCTTGGTGATGTTAAAATCCAAATAAAATATTAAATTCAGTCTAAATGATGTCATTCATGCATGTTTGGACTTTGGCGCCAAGTTGGGGTATTTAAGGAGTGTTATATGGCTTCATTTGCACACATCTACTTTTAGCAAATTTATTCTAAAGTGATCTTTGGGCTGGTAGCTCTTAGTTCTCTCACTTTTCGATGAAAATCCAATTGTGTGGTTCATTCCAAGAAGGATGGAAACCCTTCTTGTGGCTGGTTGGTGGATGGAAACCCATCATCCTTGGTTGAAGTGAAGACATAAGTGCAGATTTGGGCATTGAAAAGGAAAGGAATTCATCTACAATCATTTACATGCATTGATAAGTCTCTCCTAGTTGGAGTGACTTGTGTTAGGATGTCATTTGGTGCCTTCTAGGGCACAAAACTTTATTTTCTTTCATATTCAGATTTTCCATCATTTATAAGGCTGGAAACATCTATCTTTTGTGGAGTTTGGGGTTTGGAAACCCTTATTGCATAATTTTCTTTGAGTTGTACTTTTGTTGTTAATAATTAATTTCTAGCTGAGCATTAACTTGATTTTTGTGTTGGAAATAGTTCTAAAATATTCCAAAAGGGTTTATAAAAATTGTGGATGCATTGTTGGATGATTTTTGGGTGAAATCTTGTGTTTTTCATACTGTTGTTATAAAAATCTTATCTTTGCTTCATATTGGTTTTAATTTTAAGTTTTATGGTCCAAAATTAGAAGAAATATTATTGGTGTTTGTGTCATTTCTTTGTTTTTCAGTTTCAGTCCTAAAAAGGACATTACAGTAGTATCATATCTTCGGATTTCCCATCATGGGGTTTGAAGATAAAAAATGGTGGATATAATTTTCAGCGATGTTAGGCTCGGAAGGCTTGCCCTATGGCAAGAGAGATTGGCCAACACAATGGCCTGAATAATCCATACCATTCAAGGCCCCAATGGTGGAAGGATATCTTCAAAATAAGTCATAAATTCTCAGTAATCCAAAGGAATAAACATTAGTACATGGTATGAAGAGTATAGATCTCTTCCAGAGAAGATATGTGATGCCCTACCTTTTGTATATTTCGTGAAGTTGGAGACAGAAAGAGTTGGAATTAGAATGGGGTCAAAACCCCAAGCAACAAGGAAGGGGTCAACCCTCCCTAGGGACCCCACACTCAGGAGTGTGGATGCGGTGCATAAAGAAGGGCTTGAAGGTAAAGGGTTCTCAAGTCCTCAAGACAAGTTTTGAGCTTAACAATCACTCACATAACGGAAAAATCAGATCTGCATTTTAAAAGAGATGGAGTTGTGAAGAATGAAGATTCATCCCTTAATTCCATTATTGTTTTGGAGAATCAACATGATGAGATAATTATTAATCATTTTGTAGACATCAGGTTTTTTTCACCACTACACCCCATACATGCACATTAACTCACCTCGTATAATCATTTTTACCCTGTAAATATTATTTAACTCCTAACCACACCTAACCTCACCCCTAATCATTTACCCTTGTCCTCAAACCCCGAAACTCCCTCGTTTTGGAAGTGGTTGAAACAAATTCCAAATAGGATTTTCCACATTTCTGGATCGTTCAATGACTCTAAAAAATCACCAATGATTTTAAATAGGATCTTAGACTCCTACTTCAAGGATCTTGATGTTTGAATTTTCTATAAAATTTTGTCATTCAGTGATCTTCAAGCACCTTTATGTAACAAAGCCCTACCACTCAAAGAATCCATACCACATCATTTTTACTGCATCCACACGTCTTTAAGACCCTCTTTGCATTGTCAGGACAATCAAAATTCATCATCACAAGCCCAACGAGTTCAGTTCGTAAGCATTTTATAGCTTTTCACATCAAAGGTAACTTCATATTTGTCTATTCTTATTTATTTTCTATTTACACATCAAAACAAGGACAAAGCAAGTAGTTTCATACTCTTTTTTAATCGGTTTATCATTTTTTCAAATAATTAACCTTTTCACGAGGATCACCCAAGATTCCTTCAATCGCGATGATTATCCTAAATAGCCTTCGATTTTTGTGAATCTTGCAAGTATTATCAACCTAGTTACTTTTACTAGTCATTGCATTTAATCTTCTTTTATCTATCAATTTGTACTTAATGTATATGTTTTCAAGATGGGTCTCATATAGATGATTGTTTTAGGTCATTCCCATCCAATCACAAGCATTTACTATTTTCGATCATCCAAAGAACGATTCATGTGGGAGAAGTTTGACACCTCCACGTACTTACTTTTTGTGACATAGCCTTCGCACCGAATAGGAAGACATTAAGGAACGATTCAAGTTCCTGGACAAGATACGACACGCCTTATCAAGAAATATTGGTAAAATTACTTTAAGAACTCCAAATCATTGCCACCTTAGCCTGGGTTGCTTACGAAGTTGAATAGGATCTTCCTATTCACCTGAAGTCTAACTTCCATTTCTTGTATCGATTATATTTTCATTATCTATCTTACTATCTTTATCAAAGAAACTTAATTGGATCAAAACGATTTGACATCCTTTAAGAAAGTCCCTTGGATTCTGGAATGAGCCTTTTCGAGTAGTTTGTTGTCATATTTATCTAATATCTTTTGTTTAGTTATCTTTGCTTGCATGTCTCTTCACTCAAAGTAAGGAAGAGTGTTTTTCACTATCCACTTCCTATCATCTTGACATTGCGACTATCGGCGCAGGTATCAGTAAACCATATTATTTTTTAGTTTTTAGGAACTTTCAGCATTTGATAGCATTAACTGAAAACTACATAATACATTCCTAGCATGTCAGGTGGGACAATTCCCTTTCTTTTCTTTAATTACTATTTTTAGCCATTTTGGTTCTCTACTCGTAATCACCAATAATTATAGTAAATTTACCAGTGATTTTGGTGAATTTTCCATGATTTATTTAATCGACAATCGACAATATCGTAGTTTATTCTTTATTACTCAGTTAGTTTTCCTTCTATCAGTCTTTTGTCTTTTGTTTTTCGATTCCATCTAACCTTGCGAGGTTCTGCTCTAAATTCTCTATTTCGCATTCAAATCTAAGCTAAAATCAAAAATATAAATCAAAAGAAAAAAAGGGGAAAATGATTACGGGAATAGTATGTCTTCTCTTCTAGCATTGCATAAATGTTTATTTGTCCTCATCAAATCAACATTTCTTTTTGGGACTTAAAACGAACCTTCATCTTTCCTAATCACATACTTTAATTAGAAGTTTAAAAATTGCATTCACTTAACTCCCCTCACACACAACCAAACCACATCAAATACAAATCACACTTAAACATTCCTACCTAGGTGGACCTACTTGGATTTTATCACCAAGAGGATAAGTTGACTTGGTGCTCTAGAAAGTATAAATAAGTTGGTGGGTGGTATATTGGCTAAGCACCTGACTCCCTTATCATTGTGGGACCATGAACTAAGGGGATAGGCCCCAATACCATGCATCGTACTGACACCAACACATATTGGGCCTCATGTACCTTTAGGTATATCGAGGACTCCATCCTTTAACATCACCTGAAACCAGCCATAGATTGCCATTTCCTAGTACCTTCTTAACCATTTTTCACATTTCATATTTTTCATAATTTAATCAAGATAACAAAATTTCTCTTGTGTGATTGTAATTAACCATCTAGTTTTTTTTATTTTAGTGATTGTTTTTTTATTTCATGGTCCTAACTAGACACCAGTCACATCTACAAAACTCCAACAACATGATTGGACATTTCCAACAATCCATAGAAAATGAACAAAATCATCTTGATGATATACCACATCTAATTCACCAATACCGATCATCTTCATCACCTCTAACATCGAAATCCTAGACCCATCAAGTCCTGTCTTTTTAACAGTGGTGATCCAGTCTTCACTAAGATTTTGGATTCAAATCTTATGGCTCTCAATGCCTACTTAGTTTCCCGGGGTATACTTTTTCAACAATCCACACATGAACAATGATCCCTGTCACCAATGCCACCTATGAATTTTCTTGACTTATTAATCCTAACCATGAGCGATCATTGAAAAACTACATCCTTATTCCACTATTGGTGGGTCATGAACATCAAATCCTACGTCATCGACCCCCATCAACACTTTTGATCCCAATGTTATTTCTTCACAAAATACAACCAACCAACATTCATCATCCTCACTAGATCTCTCATTTGTATCCTTCTCCTCATGATAGAATAACACCAATGCATCTTCGTCCACCTTTGATCATTAGTCTCTAATACTCTTCAAAAAAATCATAATCTTGATAGCCATCCCACTTAGTGTGTCTTAACCTATTCTTCACAACAACCCACATCATCCATTCAAAATGTGGTCATGTCCATCCCAATGTCGATACCCCTTATTAATACAAGTTCTAGTTCTAGTGTTCACCCTTCTTCACAGCAGCTTATCAACCACCCTTGTTTCAAAAATATCCTCTCATATATACTTCAACTATCCCACCCATTAATTAACACCTCATCCCATATCACAACATGTCACAACAATCTCAACCCCTCATCCACACTTCCATCCCCTTTCAAAGCACATACCACAACATTCTCAACCCTTTATCCATACTTCCAACCCATCCCAATATATACCCAAAAAATCACAACATCTTATAAACAATTCAAATCCATTCCAATATCAATACATCCAAACCTCACAACCTATAGTCTCACAACCAACATACAACATTCCCATAGAGTGCTCCACTCCAAAGATAATATCCATATATCATATCAGCCATATCAACAAAAAAACCCACATACATATAATCAACCGGGACCTTCATCATTCAATCCTCAATATCAACCAACACAAAATGATCCTTTACAAGCACTCATGAATAGGACCTCTAGTCTATAAGGTGCTTATATAGGTCCCAAAAACAATTTATCTTACAAATAAATTTGAAACAAGCCCATCCATCCCTCCATACCATAAAATCATATCCTCTAAAAAGGGAACTCCACAAGTTCCTTAAGTTTTATATAAAAGAATACCTACAATAACACATTTGATCCTTCTAACATGCTTGTTGCCTTATCACACATGACCAAGACCTGTGTTGATAAAATTCCCTATGTCCCTAGCAAGTCCCCACGCTAGATTGGTACAATAGTATCCCACAGTATTAATTGTTCTCCTTCGCACATATTGTGCAAATTTTCTTAAAACACTTTTCAATCAATATCTCTACAAATTCACAATCACCGACCTTTAAGCCATAAAATAATTTGAGGCGAGTATATCCCAAATTTTGTTACCCGCTGGAGGGGTATTATTAATCAACTATCATTTTCCTCCCACATACCAAACTAAACAAACTATTTTATCACTCATGTGCTAAACATATATCATCCACACTCCAAATCAATCTTTCCAATTGTTTGATGAAGCTATTACTATGGCTCATGCAAACTAGAACTTTGCACTCTAGAGGATGGTAGGGTCAAACTCGGATCAAAGAAACCTAAACTCGAGTCCTCGTTCAAACCATCTCCTAGTCATGACAAATCTAAAATAACATCAACCATGGTCGTCAAAAAGAATTATTCTAAGGAACATTCAACTTTTGAATGCACACGCCCTCAACGTAGATATATGCCTATTGGTGAGTCCTATAGTACAATTTTTTATTAAGTCCTAGTTCTATGTATGATCACCCTTCCACCTATTCGTCCCATCGATACATTTGTCTCAAATCCCTCCTTATATCAATACAATGATTACTTTAAATACCATAGGGTCAAGGGTCATGACATCGAAAGGTGTCACTCATTTATAAACATCCTTCGGGACCTTATCGACAGAGGTGAGTTGCAAGTGGATAACCCAAATGCACCACCAAATTAGAATCTAGACGTCTTTAATCAACCCTTTCCAAACCACACTCCCTCCACTATTCAACCCCATTCTAACATCATCCACTCTCACCGGACTATCAACACAAGAAGGATTGTGAGATCTATATTAGTTGGTCTATCATTATTATAGAAGGGGGGACTAAGTTGAGTATAAAGTTTCAAGGGAAGTGGCACAATATTAGGATCATTGTATTCATAGATTCAAAATAAACCCCGTGAAAGTGTGAAAGATTTTTTGTCTACAAAGGATGCATAATGGTGAAACATATAATGATCCCATAGTGCTAGTAGACTTGTATAGACATAGATCCCGATTGCATCAAAGGAAACAAGTTTTTATGTGGACTAAGTACACATGAATGTTTACACCCAAATAATTATAATTGTAATATAAGCAATATAGGATGTTAGGGTTTGTTCTGAGGGATTATTTTTAGTTAACTAATTAACATTAATCATGCGCATCCGTAAAAAAAAAAAGTAATAATTGTAACTATGCCAAAATAATACAATGATAGCTCAAAACACATGAGAGACAAACACTTAGTTATGTAAAGTGAAAGTTGGAGGATATAGGTTTGTAGATTAGATGGATGAGTTATTCTTAACCTGAAAATGATTCATCTCTCAAACTCTAACGGAACATGGTATGATCTGCCTCTTTTGTATAGTTTTAGACCTATATATTTGTAGTGGGGTTTTGTAACTTTTCATTCCTTTCACTTTATTGTAAAAGTGTGTCATTGTATGTTTTTCAAGCTCACTTAAACTCAACATAGCATGTGCCGACCCATGATAAGTAGAAACCCTAGATACATATAATATCCTTCATTAAATATTACATTAAAAAAACAAATTAGTTTGTGGGTAAGGATGGATTACCCTTCACAATTAACCAACGATGAACTAATCCAAACATTCCACAACATTATTTTGATTAAGATCAAGCCTCATGTAGTTTTCCTAGTCTTGGTGAAATTAATGTATTTGATCTAATCCAACCCCTATGTGTGCTTTTGTGTCTCTTGACATGAAGATAGTTGTCTAACTATAGATTAGGGAATGTATCTAGCATGGTAATAGTGTGATTTGGTGTGCTTTGATAAACTGAACTATTTTATCTCTTAAAGATATTTAACAATGGTTATAGTGATGTTCTTTTGCTAAGACATGGTTCTAGGACCTTTGAGTGCTTTCAAATGGATGATTTTTGACTCTTTGATTTTTTAAATGCTTGAGACTTAATGTAGTGGCTTCTCTAAATAATTTGCAACTACTTTAGAGACATTTTGGAGACATTTTAATGTTATCACCTTTATATTTGCAATAGGATATTATGACAGGTGTTAAGTGAGTTATGAAGTGCAATCGACTTTATTATATAAACATAATGATTAATTTAATTTAATTTGGAATTAATTAAATCGATTGCAGAATAACTATTGTAAGAACTAATGTATAAATGATAAAATATAGTAATGACACAAGTAATAAATCATGTAAGATGAAAAACTTTAAGTAAGAAGGAGAGATAAGAAGACTTGGCTGATTTATGCATACATGTAGAAAGTGATCGGGCAAGTGAAAGT